>JAJIBD010028443.1:0-46863 GCA_021461705.1 Cryptotis parvus
AAGAGGAAGGTGGCGAACCACTCCCGGGCTCCATCTGCGTCTCGCCAGCACAGGTACCTGCAGGCGGGCGGGCACAGCTCTGGGCACTGACAGGGACCTGTGTGGGGGCCACCCCTGCCCTGCCCAATACCCTGCCCACACTCACCACTGCTGCTTCGTGTTTCTCTGTCTCATGCACCACCGTGAAGCCCCAACTGCAGGGAAGAGGAAGAGGATGCCCAGGTCACATGAGGTCCCGGGAGGCACAGCCTGGGTGCCCAGGACAGAGGCCACGAGGCTGGGCAAGAGCCAAACGAAGGCTCGGGCAGGCCTGGCAGAGTGGCAAGGCCTGACCCACACCTAGAGTCCTCCTCCTCGACCCAGCCCAGGCCTGCTGAGTGCCCAGGGAAGGCACAGGTGGCGTCTATGAAGAGAACCAGGAAGGTCAAGTCGGGGATGAGTCCCAGAGTAAGGAGGGGCTGGAGGCAGGGCTGAGGCCCTGGGCTCAGTCCCCACGGAGACCGGCTAGCGTCTCAGCTTCCCTTTCTGACTCAGAATGAGCGCGTGGTGCCCTGTGGCAGCCGGGACAGGGGCTGGGGCTTCCTAGGCCTGACTCCCCTCTCACGGACCCCTCTCCCCCTCCACCAGCTCTGCAACGCCTGAGCGAGAGCAGGAGCCCAATGTGACCACCCTCAAGCCTCCGGCCCCTCCACCCTGGACACTGTGGGCCTGGCGACAACCTGAAACACCCACACCCACGTCCTGACGGCAGCTGCAGCGCCAGGCCTGGGAGTGGGTTCCAGGCACATGCGCCAGCAACAGCTCCCACAGTGGCTCCAGCACCACTGCCAGCGGCTACCCTCAGTACCGAACTCACCCCTGCCCCACCCTCAGTCCCTCTCACCAGGTGGGCGGCCGGAGCTTCTTCTTCACCCCCAGGTAGACTCTGAGGCTCCTGACAGGCCACTCCTTCTCTGGCCGGTGACTCTGGGGCGGAGAGGACAGCACAGGCCATGGGGTAAGTCCATGCCAGGGCGGACCCTGAGGTCCTCCTCAGGGGAACCTCCTCCAGGAAGCCCCCTGGCCAGCCCGTCCTCCCTGCGCATGGTGCAGCCCCGAGGCTCCAGCCTCTGAGCAACAGTGTCAGACAGTCAGCCCGTAGCTGCAGGCCCAGACAGGAAGAGGACCTGTGGCCACTGCTGGTCAGTGCCATCTGGAACAGTGCTGATTCAGTGCCCGGGCCCTCCCTAGCTCCAGCTCAGGGCTGACTGTGTGAATGGACACTGCATGGCCAGCAGGTCCCCCAAGCTTCTGGGGCGGGGAGGTGACGGGTCAAGCTGAAGCAGGACCAGTGGTCTGGAGGCCAAAGGCCTCGCAGAGACCAGTGTCTGGGCAGGGGCAGCAGACGGCCCAGGTGCCCACTCCCATGGGGGTCTGGCTGGCTCGCAGGTAGGGGCCTGGGACCAATGAGTCCCAGTGTCCAGCTGACAAAATCTCTCCCTGCTGTGGGAGCCACTTGCTTGCAGCCTGCCCCCATGGGACATCTCAGGTGCAGGAAGAGCAGGGAAGGAAGGGCTCACTTACAACCAAAGCTGGGGGCCAGAGGCCGAGCCGCCCCCCTCCTGCCCCGCCACCCCCAGGCATGGCTCCTCAGGAGGGGCACAAAGAGGTGGGAGGGGACCAGGGACCTGGTGAGGCAGCTGAGGGAATCGGGTGTGCTAGGGACGCTCAGGGCACCTTCTCACATCTCCCTTAGTGACCCCGGCCCTCGCACGGAGAGGGCACTCAGACAGCTGGGACAATGCAGGCCGCAGAGTGCAGGCACGTGGGCAGGGGCCCAGGCTGGACATTGGAGAAGCCGGCAAGCAGCAAGCAGGACGGGAGCAGCCTTACAGGCCAGGCTGAGGCGGAAGGCCCGCTCTGAGGCAACGGCCACAGAGGGACAGGAGGGACAGGAGGGGGCAGCCGTGCGCTGGGCGCGGACAAGGGCAGGAGCAGAGTGAATCCAGAGCAGGCTCAGCAGTGGGAGGGAAGGAAGGAAGGTTCCAGACAGGGAAGAAAACCATAGGGACAGAGGAATGCACACCCCAGGGTGACTCCTAGGGAAACTGAAACAGCTTCAGGCCTCGCTTCCTGGGGCTTGATAGGGCATGACATAGGAAGGCCTGGGGGCGTCAGGGAGCCCTCTGGACCCAGGGGTATCCCCACTGCTCAGGTCCTCAGGGGTGTCCCCCAGCTGCTCAGGTCCTCAGGGGTGTCCCCCAACTGCTCAAGTCCTCAGGGTGTCCCCCAACTGCTCAGGTCCTCAGGGGTGTCCCCAACTGCTCAGGTCCTCAGGGTGTCCCCCCAACTGCTCAGGTCCTCAGGGGTGTCCCCCAACTGCTCAAGTCCTCAGGGGTATCCCCCAACTGCTCAGGTCCTCAGGGGTGTCCTCTCAACTGCTCAGGTCCTCAGGGGTGTCCCCAACTGCTCAGGTCCTCAGGGGTGTCCCCCAACTGCTCAGGTCCTCAGGGGTGTCCCCCAACTGCTCAGGTCCTCAGGGGTGTCCCCCAACTGCTCAAGTCCTCAGGGGTATCCCCCCCAACTGCTCAGGTCCTCAGGGGTGTCCCCCAACTGCTCAGGTCCTCAGGGGTGTCCCCCCAACTGCTCAGGTCCTCAGGGGTGTCCCCCCCAACTGCTCAGGTCCTCAGGGGTGTCCCCCCAACTGCTCGAGTCCTCAGGGGTATCCCCCCAACTGCTCAGGTCCTCAGGGGTGTCCCCAACTGCTCAGGTCCTCAGGGGTGTCCTCTCAACTGCTCAGGTCCTCAGGGGTGTCCCCCAACTGCTCAGGTGCCCAGAGGTGTCCCCCCAACTGCTCAGGTCCTCAGGGGTGTCCCCCAACTTCTCAGGTGCCCAGGGGTGTCCCCCCCCCCAACTGCTCAGGTCCTCGAGTGTCCCCCCAACTGCTCCAGGTCCTCAGGGGCGTCCCCCAACTGCTCAGGTCCCCAGGGGTGTCCCCCAACTGCTCAGGTCCTCAGGGGGTGTCCCTCAACTGCTCAGGTGCCAAGGGGTGTCCGCCAACTGCTCAGGTCCTCAGGGGTGTCCCTCAACTGCTCAGGTGCCCAGGGGTGTGTCCCCCTACCTGCACCAGCTCAGGTTTCTGACATCTCTGAGGCTGTGGTACGGGGAGTCTCTGAGGCTGTGGTACAGGGGAGTCTCTGAGGCTGTGGTGCAGGGAGTCTCTGAGGCTGTGGTACGGGAGTCTCTGAGGCTGTGGTGCAGGGAGTCTCTGAGGCTGCGGTACGGGAGTCTCTGAGGCTGTGGTACGAGGAGTCTCTGAGGCTGTGGTGCGGGGAGTCTCTGAGGCTTCGATGCAGGGAGTCTGTGAGGCTGTGGTACGGGGAGTCCCTGAGGCTGTGGTAAGGGAGTCCCTGAGGCTGTGGTAAGGGGAGTCTCTGAGGCTGTGGTACGGGGAGTCTCTGAGGCTGTGGTAAGGGAGTCTCTGAGGCTGTGGTACGGGGAGTCTCTGAGGCTGTGGTGGGGAGTCTCTGAGGCTGTGGTACGGGGGAGTCTCTGAGGCTGCGGTGCGGGGAGTCTCTGAGGCTGTGGTACGGGGAGTCTCTGAGGCTGTGGTATGGGGAGTCTCTGAGGCTTGGTACGGGAGTCTCTGAGGCTGCGGTACGGGGAGTCTGTGAGGCTGTGGTGCGGGAGTCCCTGAGGCTGTGGTAAGGGGAGTCTCTGAGGCTGTGGTACGGGGGAGTCTCTGAGGCTGTGTGCAGGGGAGTCTCTGAGGCTGTGAGTGCGGGGAGTCTCTGAGGCTGTGGTACGGGGAGTCTGTGAGGCTGTGGTACGGGGAGTCTCTGAGGCTGTGGTACGGGGAATCTCTGAGGCTGTAGTGCGGGAGTCTCTGAGGCTGTGGCAGGAGTCTCTGAGGCTGTGGTACGGGGAGTCTCTGAGGCTGTGGTACGGGAGTCTGTGAGGCTGTGGTACGGGGGAGTCTCTGAGGCTGTGGTACAGGGAGTCTCTGAGGCTGTGGTACAGGGAGTCTCTGAGGCTGTGGTACGGGGAGTCTCTGAGGCTGTGGTACGGGAATCTCTGAGGCTGTGGTACGGGGAGTCTCTGAGGCTGTGGTACGGGGAGTCTCTGAGGCTGTGGTGCGAGGAGTCTCTGAGGCTGTGGTAGGGAGTCTGTGAGGCTGTGGTACGGGGAGTCTCTGAGGCTGTGGTACGGGGAGCCTCTGAGGCTGTGGTGCGGGGAATCTCTGAGGCTGTGGTGCGGGGGAGTCTCTGAGGCTGTGGTACGGGGAGTCTCTGAGGCTGTGGTACGGGGAGTCTCTGAGGCTGTGGTGCGGGGAGTCTGTGAGGCTGTGGTACGGGGAGTCTCTGAGGCTGTGGTACGGGGAGCCTCTGAGGCTGTGGTAGGGGAATCTCTGAGGCTGTGGTACGGGGAGTCTCTGAGGCTGTGGTACGGGAGTCTCTGAGGCTGTGGTACGGGGAGTCTCTGAGGCTGTGGTAAGGGGAGTCTCTGAGGCTGTGAGTCGGGAGTCTCTGAGGCTGTGGTACAGGGAGTCTCTGAGGCTGTGGTACGGGGAGTCTCTGAGGCTGTGGTAAGGGGAGTCTCTGAGGCTGTGGTAAGGGGAGTCTCTGAGGCTGTTGCCGGGGAGTCTCTGAGGCTGTGGTACGGGGAGTCTGTGAGGCTGTGGTACGGGAGTCTCTGAGGCTGTGTGCAGGGGAGTCTCTGAGGCTGTGGTGCAGGGGAGTCTCTGAGGCTGTGGTACGGGAGTCTGTGAGGCTGTGGTACGGGGAGTCTCTGAGGCTGTTATGCGGGGAGTCTCTGAGGCTGTGGTACAGGAGTCTCTGAGGCTGTGGTACGGGGAGTCTCTGAGGCTGTGGTACGGGGAGTCTGTGAGGCTGTGGTACGGGGAGTCTCTGAGGCTGTAGTGCGGGAGCCTCTGAGGCTGCGGTACAGGGAGTCTCTGAGGCTGTGGTACAGGGAGTCTGTGAGGCTGTGGTACGGGGAGTCTCTGAGGCTGTTGTACGGGGAGTCTCTGAGGCT
This sequence comes from Cryptotis parvus, assembly GCA_021461705.1. Classification (NCBI taxonomy): domain Eukaryota; kingdom Metazoa; phylum Chordata; class Mammalia; order Eulipotyphla; family Soricidae; genus Cryptotis; species Cryptotis parvus. Next base: position 5,014 of record JAJIBD010028443.1, read on the forward strand.
GTGGTACAGGGAGTCTCTGAGGCTGTGGTACGGGGAGTCTCTGAGGCTGTGGTGCGGGGAGTCTGTGAGGCTGTGGTGCGGGGAGTCTCTGAGGCTGTGGTACGGGGAGCCTCTGAGGCTGTGGTACGGGGAGTCTCTGAGGCTGTGGTACGGGGAGCCCCTCTTTGGTGTTTGAAGGCCTCTGCTGGGGTTCATTTCTAGAATGTCCTGGAGTCTCAGGATCCTGAAGGGTGACAGACTATCACCCCATACTGAGGGGCAATACAGGAGGGGTGGAGGGGCACAGAGCAGGGAGGAGAGGGTGCATTAATAGAGGCATGGCATGCAGAGGCAAGGAGGGGGAAGGGCTAGCTCTGGGTCTCTGCTCCCCCTCCCTGCCAACAGCAGCCCGAAACAGCTGTGAAGTTTCAGGCCAGACCCCTGGGAACATGCATTGTCTGTCCTTTTAATGGGGTCTGTGTTCAGCGCCTTTTGCAAGAGTTAAACCTAAGTGAGGCAGTTCTCCCAGCAGAGTGGATTGGGGCACAGTCCCTCTCTCCGGGCTGGAGGAGCATAGAAGGGAGCCCCCAGGAGGGAGGGCAGAGGGACAGCTGCCACCAAGCGTGTCCCCACAGGGCCATGGCGAGAACAATCCCGGGGACTGTGACTCCACAGGGATCTGCTGGCCACAGACCATCTACAGCTGCTGGAGCTCTACCCTCCAGGGGCCGTGGATGAGGTGGCTCAGCCACCAGCCTGAGGAAGGCGGAGGGGAGGAGGGACAAGGGCGCCGACTGCCAAGCGGGCAGGGAGCATGCCTGGAGACAGCAGGGTGCTGGGCCTGCCTGGCCCCACAGGCTGGCATGGCCCCCAGGCGGTGTAAGGCTGCTGGCTCTGGCTACTCACGGTGTCGGGGGCCCGCTCCACGGCCTCTGGCTCTGTTTGATAGAGGACTGGAGTTACAGGGAAGGCGGATTGGTGCGTGCAGTTGGGGGGCAGGAGTCGGGTGTGGGGCAGGAAGAAACATGACCTGGGAGTGACCGGGCCCCTCAGGTGAGACCGGGTCCCACACCACACAGCGTGTCCAGAGGGGGTGGTGACGGGCAGCCACGCAGTACAGAGGGAAGCCTCCAGAGATCAGGGCCCTGTGGGCTCCAGCACAACAGGAGGCCACAGAGCCACTGGAGGCGGGGGCCTGAGAGCTCACAAACATCTGCCATAAGCCACCACCTGACCCTGTCACGGTACTTCGAATCACTATAGCCAGGGACCCAGTGCAGAGGTGTAGACACCCGCTATAGCCAGGGGACCCAGTGCAGGGTGTAGACACCCTGCTATAGCAAAGGACCCAGTGCAGGGGTGTAGACACCCTGCTATAGCAAAGGGACCCAGTGCAGGGTGTAGACACCCGCTATAGCAAAAAGGGACCCAATGCAGGGGTGTAGACACCCCGCTATAGCCAGGGGACCCAGTGCAGGAGTGTAGACACCCTGCTATAGCCAGGGGACCCAATGCAGGGGTGTAGACATCCTGCTATAGCAAAGGACCCAATGCAGGGGTGTAGACACCCGCTATAGCCAGGGACCCAGTGCAGGAGTGTAGACACCCTGCTATAGCAAAAGGACCCAGTGCAGGGTATAGACACCCCACTATAGCCAGGGGACCCAATGTAGGGGTGTAGACATCCTGCTATAGCAAAGGGACCCAGTGTAGGTGTGTAGACACCCTGCCATAGCCAGGGGACCCTGCTATAGCCAGGGGACCCAGTGCAGGGGTGTAGACACCCTGCTATAGCAAAGGGACCCAGTGCAGGGGTGTAGACACCCTGCTATAGACAGGGACCCAGTGCAGGGGTGTAGACACCCTGCTATAGCCAGGAACCCAGTGCAGGGGTGTAGACACCCTGCTATAGCAAAAGGGAACCAGTGTAGGGTGTAGACACCCCACTATAGACAGGGGACCCAGCGTAGGGGTGCATACACCCGCTATAGCCAGGGGACCCAGTGCAGGGAGTGCAGACACCCTGCTATAGCCAGGGGACCCAGTGCAGGGGTGTAGACACCCGCTATAGCCAGGGACCCAGTGAAGGGGTGTAGACACCCTGCTATAGCAAAAGAGACCCAGTGTAGGTGTGTAGACACCCTGCTATAGCAAGGGGACCCATTGCAGGGGTGTAGACACCCTGCTATAGCAAAAGGGAACCAGTGTAGGGTGTAGACACCCCACTATAGACAGGGGGACCCAGCGCAGGGGTGCATACACCCGCTATAGCCAGGGGACCCAGTGCAGGGGTGCAGAAACCCTGCTATAGCAAGGGACCCAGTGCAGGGGTGTAGACACACTGCTATAGCAAAGGAACCCAGTGTAGGGGTGTAGACACCCCACTATAGCCAGGGGATCCAATGCAGGGGTGTAGACACCCTGCTATAGCAAAGGGACCCAGTGCAGGGGTGTAGACACCCTGCTATAGCCAGGGACCCAATGCAGGGGGTGTAGACACCCTGCTATAGCCAGGGGACCCAATGCAGGGGTGTAGACACCCTGCTATAGCAAAGGACCCAATGTAGGGGGTGTAGACACCCTGCTATAGACAGGGGACCCAGTGCAGGGGTGCAGACACCCTGCTATAGCCAGGGGACCCAGTGCAGGGTGTAGACACCCTGCTATAGACAGGGGACCCAGTGCAGGGGTGTAGACACCCTGCTATAGCCAGGGAACCCAGTGCATGGGTGTAGACACCCTGCTATAGCAAAGGGAACCAGTGTAGGGCGTAGACACCCCACTATAGACAGGAGACCCAGCGTAGGGGTGCATACACCCGCTATAGCCAGGGACCCAGTGCAGGGGTGCAGACACCCTGCTATAGCCAGGGACCCAGTGCAGGGGTGTAGACACCCTGCTAGACAGGGGACCCAGTGCAGGGGTGTCTACACCCTGCTATAGCAAAGGGAACCAGTGTGAGGGTGTAGACACCCCACTATAGACAGGGGACTCAGTGCAGGGGTGCAGACACCCTGCTATAGCCAGGGGACCCAGTGCAGGGATATAGACACCCGCTATAGACAGGGGACCCAGTGCAGGGGTGTAGACACCCTACTATAGCCAGGGACCCAGTGCAGGGGTGTAGACACCCCTGCTATAGCAAAAGGGGCCCAGCGCAGGGGTGTAGACACCCCACTATAGCCAGGGACCCAATGTAGGGGTGTAGACATCCTGCTATAGCAAAAGGGACCCAGTGTAGGTGTGTAGACACCCTGCCATAGCCAGGGGACCCTGCTATAGCCAGGGGACCCAGTGCAGGGTGTAGACACCCTGCTATAGCAAAAGGGACCCAGTGCAGGGGTGTAGACACCCTGCTATAGTAAAGGGACCCAGTGCAGGGGTGTAGACACCCCGCTATAGCAAAAGGGACCCAGTGCAGGGGTGTAGACACCCTGCTATAGCAAAAGGGACCCAGTGCAGGGGTGTAGACACCCTGCTATAGCAAAAGGACCCAGTGTAGGGGTGTAGACACCCTGCTATAGCCAGGAACCCAGTGCAGGGGTGTAGACACCCTGCTATAGCAAAGGGACCCAGCGCGAGGGTGTAGACACCCCGCTATAGCCAGGGGACCCAATGTAGGGGTATGGACACACCACTCTAGCCAGAGTCCGTGTGCAGGGTGTGGACACGCAGTGCATGTGCAGGGCAGCTGCTCACCCGTATCTCCCTGTAGAGCCGCAGGCAGGTGCTGTTGAGGATGAAGTAGCGGTCATGGAAGCCGCCCGAGGGTAGCCCAAGGCCCAGCAGGCTGCGGTCCTCACGGAACTTCATCATGCCGTGCTTGGTGTCGCCCACGTGGCTGGCTGGGGAGAAGCGGGGGGCCATGGCTTTTGGCTCGACTCAGGCACACTTGGCGGGCCTCGGGCAGAATGAGCCCACCGGCCGTGTGGGGCGGCAGGACCTACCCAGGTAGAGCAGGGCGGCCTCCATGGACTGGTGCTTCTTCACCACAAGGCAGCTGTCCGTGCCCAGTCCATGCACGATGGGCAGCACCTTCTCTGCGGTGCAGAGGCCGCTCTGGGGAGAGACCACAGCCGTGGTCACAGGTGTCCAGGGACACTGCACCTGCCTGCCCCCCCCCCGCCCCATACACCCACCACCTCCCCAGGGCGGCTCCCTCTGTGCCTGAGCTGCAGGTCTGACTCAGAGTCCCAGGCCAGTCTGGTTGCTGCTGTGTGTGTCCGTCTGGGCAGGCTCCAGGCCGCGGGCCAGAACTAAAGGCTGCTTCGCCCACCCCTCCGCCAGCAGCTCTTCACGGCTCAGGCCAGAGGAGCACTTTCTCTCCTCCTGCACCCAGTAACCCAAGTCCTTCTGTCACCTCCCGGCTAGGGCGGGAGCTGGAGAGTGGGCCCACTGGTTTGGAGGAGAGGTGGTGGTGGAGCGGGCTTGGGCCAGACCCAACAGTGCTCAGAGGCTACGCCTTGCTCTGTGCGCAGGGATAACTCTAGCTCTGTGATGCCAGGGTCTGAGCTGGGGGCGGCATTGCAGGCCGTGTACTGACCGGTGCGAGCACAGACTGGCCGCATGCAGGCCGTTTACCCGTTCCTGCCCCTGGCCTGAGGACACTGTTCCAAGCTGTCGTGGCACTGAGGCCCCTTCACAGCAGGTAAAGTGCTGCACAGCAGCGGGCACCCAAAGGTGTGATCACAGGATCTATGGCTCTGTGCCTCAGCAGACGACTCACAAGGGGAGGATTCAGCGTCTGCCGCTGCGGCCCCGGACATAGCTCCCACTGTACTAAATGCTGACATGCACAGAACGGCCATCACACACCCTCCGAAGCAGGGGATGCGGCGCCACCGCCAAGCACTTGCTCTGCTTCTCTGTGCCGGTTTGTCTTGTTTTGGGGCCACACCCAGACGTGCTTAGGGCTTCCTCCTGGCGGTGCTCAGCAGAACCGGGGTACCGAACCAGGGGTGGGGATGTGCGGGAAAAGCGGCCCCTGTATCGCTTATCCCTGCACTAGCTCCCCAGCCTCGCAGGGGGGGGGGCCCCAGGCTCCAGGTCCAGCACAAATACCAAACGTACTTCCCAGCCTAACCCTCATCTACCTGCCCCACCAGGTCTCCCATGCCAGCCCCCACAGGCCTGTCGCCCCAGGTGCAACCCCACGGGCAAGTGTAGCCTCACCACCCCCGGACACACCGCCCTTCCACACACACAGCAACCACCCCCCCACTTCTGACACGCTGCTATTCTCACTGAGCTCAGCGGGACAGCGACCGCCCGTGTTCATGAGCCCCCAAATGCCCCACTCATGAACCGGGCAAGGCAGACCATAGTGGGGCCACCGCCCAGGAGAGAAATACCCCACGCCACCCTGGGCTCACCCACCTGCCTCCCTCCCTCGTTAACCTCGAAGCAGACCCAATAGTCCTTCTCCCTGACGCCCACGTTCCTGCGATCCAGGATTTCCAGCGTGAGCTCCTGGGCGGTCATGGATGCTGGGATCTACAGAAGCGGAGGGGGTGGGGGAAATAAGCCATGGTCATCCCAGCCATGGCTATGCTGAGGGACCCGGGCCCAAGCACCAACTGCCCCACAGGGTTCTCCGCAGTCCTGAGCTAAAAGGGTGTCTCTGGCAAGTCCTGGTGTCATGGTCAGAGAAGCAAGAGGCCCAAGTGCCACACCAGACCAGGCAGGCCTCACTGGGATTCCCCATGGGAAGGAGCCATTGGGTGACCACACCCCCTGTGGGAAGGAGCTGTTGGGTGACCACACCCCTGTGGGGAGGAGCTGTTGGGTGACCACACCCTCTGTGGGGGAGGAGCTGTTGGGTGACCACATCCCCTGTGGGGAGGAGCTGTTGGGTGACCACACCCCCTGTGGGGAGGAGCTGTTGGGTGACCACACCCCTGTGGGGAGGAGCTGTTGGGTGATCACACCCCCTGTGGGGAGGAGCTGTTGGGTGACCACACCCCTGTGGGGAGGAGCTGTTGGGTGACCACACCCCTGTGGGAAGGAACTGTTGGTGACCACACCCCTGTGGGGAGGAGCTGTTGGGTGACCACACCCCCTGTGGGAAGGAACTGTTGGGTGACCACACCCCTGTGGGGAGGAGCTGTTGGGTGACCACACCCCTGTGGGAAGGAGCTGTTGGGTGACCACACCCCCTGTGGGGAGGAGCTGTTGGGTGACCACACCCCTGTGGGGAGGAGCTGTTGGGTGACCACACCCCCTGATAGGAGTCACCGTGTGACCATGCCCACTTCTCCAAGCCCACCTTGATGTGCTGCTCGGCCTCGGCCTTCTTCTCCTCCAGGTACACGGTGCAGATGAAGTCGCCAGCGTGCTGCAGAGGGATAGGACCCTGCTAAAGACCTAGGAGGTGGCCGCAGCAGGGCTCGGCTGACCAATCCCCACCCCAGGCCCTGTCCTTCACCTGGGTCCCACTGGCAGTGCCGGCCACTCGCATCTTCATGATGGCGGTGACCTCCTCCCGCTGTTTCCGCAGCTCCTCCTCATCTACCTGTGTGAGATGGACGGTCACTGCCATCCGGGGGCTCCGCTGTCCCCACCTTGCAGCTGCTGCCGCGGGCACGGGGCCTTACACTGAAAACCATCACATAGTGGCTGATGAGGTCCTCCACCACGTGGCGGCCTTGGAGTCCTGCCCATCCGTCTGGAAGAGCGTGGGCCCGAACACGATGGCCAGGTTGTGTGTGTTCATCTGGTTAGTGTCTGAGAAGCACTGGACACTGGGGAGGGAAGGGGGAAGCCCCGAGACAGGGGTCAGCCCAGAAGCACGCCCTGCCCCTCCCAGTTTCTGAGCAGCCCATGCCTAATGTGGGCATGAAGCAGAGAAGGTCTTGGTGGGAGGTGGGGGGAACAGAGTTAAGGGGCTGAGGGCAGTGTTTCTGGCCAGGCACTGCGTGCTCGCCAGCAGTAGGGCTGGGGAAATCTGGCCAAGTTCCCAATCCCAAACTGAAACCCCCACCTCTTTCATCCAGCGGGAAGTAGGGAGGGAGAGAGCCAGAGGGCAGGCAAGTCACCGCTGAGCCCCCAGAGCAGCCAGGCCCTCACCAGTACAGGTGGCTGATCAGGGCCTTCACGGTTGCCCGGTTGACTGGGGGCAGGCGTGCCAGGAGCTCTCGGTACCTGGAGACTTTGTCCTCCACCTCCTCAATCTCTGGGAGGGAAAACAGAGGTCAGGTAGGGCACTCACCTGCCCTGCCCCTCTCCTCAGAGGATGTGCTCCGGGGCCCGGCTCTCCACAAGGGGAAGCAACTCTCGTCCCTAACTGACTCTGTAGAGCGAGTCCAGGTGCCCGAGGGGCTGGGGCAGAAACAGACAGGTGGGGGGAGGCGGCTGGGTGGTGCTGCTGGCCGGTGCAGGCGCCTACCGGAGGCCTCCAGCCAGGCGAGGCGCTGGGCTCTGGTGAAGAGCCCATCGGGTAGGTCCCTCAGGAAGCGCTTGAGCGCGGAGGAGACGTCGTCCACGTGCTGCTCGCCCTCCTTGAGGCGCACAGAACGCGCGTCCTGCCGCAGGCTCTCCAGCAGCCGCTGCGTCTTCGACGTCTGACCGCACTACGGTAGATGCCCTCGGAGGTCAGGCCTACGGAGGGCGTGGCTCACAGGGGGCGGGGCTCACGGGGCGGGGCTCACGGGGGGCGGGGCCGGGAACGAGGGGGCTGGCGGTCCTCCCCGACGCCCGCCCCGCCCGAGCCTGCGCTCCCCCACGGGTTGAGAGTAGCAGGTCCCGCCCACGACCAGGGGGGCTCACCGCACTGCGTGATGTAGTCCACGCAGCGATACACGATCACAGGGATATCGGACTCTCCCAGCTGCTGCTCCGACAGTGTGTCCCCCCGCGCTGGCCGCCGCCGCTTTCTCTGGATAGCTCCCAGCCAGCCTGTGAAATCCAGCCGCCGCTCCCCTGGATGTAAAGCGTCCTGCACAGGGGATATCAATCAGCCACTTTGGGGTGGGGGGCCGCTATTCTTAACGCACCCCGCAGGCCTGTCGGGAAACCGGGCTTACCGCCTGCGCTCCACCAGCACCAGCACCTGGTTCTCAGCGTCCCCTTGGATGGCTGCGGAAGGGCCGGTGCAAGTGAAGCCAAGGGCCTGTGCTGCTTCGTCCCCAACTGCTCCCTCCTGGGGGCACCAGTAGGACCCCTGCCCCTCAACATGCTGTGACTTACACCCCAAGGGCAGGGAGAGGTGGGGAGGGGAGAGAGAGAGAGAGAGAGAGAGAGAGAGAGAGAGAGAGAGAGAGAGAGAGCCTGCCAGGACGGGCCAGGTTAGAGTTCAGACTTCCTGGGGCTGGGGACGTGAGCCCTGAGGAGGGACCTGAGGTCTGGGGACACGCACAGAGCTCCTGCAGCTCGAAGCTGCAGCGGCTCCCTCGCAGGGCCCTTCCGGGAAGACGGCGTGCAGCTCCGAGCCAGTCAGGGAGAACCAGCCCTCCTGGGCCCACTGCAGCCGCAGGCCGGCTTTATAGGGCAGGCGCCCGAGTCGCTCAAAGTCCCGGGACAGCAGCTCCTCAGCCAGGGCAGGCACGAACGCCTGGGAGAAAGGCCAAGGAAGGGGAGGTCAGGGGACCAGCAGCACTGCAGGCCTGGACACCCAGCCCTTGCTCGGGGGCCCCCTGCACCACTGGTGACACCGGAGGGAAGCCTCACGGTGGCACACTGACAGTCACACGACAGGCTGTCTGACCCCATCTGTCTCTGCCACCAGCCTGACAGCTAACTGCCAAGCTGGCACCAAGCTCTGCAGAGACGCCTGGCCCCAGGATAGTCAACCCCACCCCCCAAACCAGGAGCCTGTCTCCTCTGGCCCCAGGACAGCTGACCCCGCCCCCAAACCAGAAACCTGTTTTCCCTGGCCCCAAGACAGTCAATCCCACCCCCAAAACAAGAAGCCTGTCTCCCCTGGCCCCAGGACAGCTGACCGCGCCCCAAAATCAGGACCACTGGAGGCAGTGCTGTGCTCTCTTGCCCTACCGGGCACTGATGATGAAACCAGAAGGGGTGCCGAGGCCCTTGGGAGGGACACAGCTGACTACCCGCGGGGGTTCTGGACTGGCCAGCCTCTGCTGCATGAGGTGGTGGAGCAGAACACACAGGGGACTGGCCACAGGGGTTCCCTGGGGCCCTACCAGACTCCCCCCACACCCGCCGGCTAACCCAAACCCACCTTAGCGAGGCACTTCACCCACTCACGAGCCTGCTCTGCACTCTCCAGACCGAACAGGTACAGCCGCCGCCCTCGGTGTATACCTCAAAGGTGTGCTCGGCTGCAGGCACAGGCCCCAGGGTTCAGGCTTACTGGACCCCTCCCCACGCCCTCCAGACCATCTCCACATGTGAGACAGTGGTTAGGACACACAGCCAGCACACACTTGTTCAATCAGTAACACCACAGGGTCCCCAGACATCGCTGGGTGCAGCCATGCAGAATCAAGCACTGCCGGGCATGGCGCTGGGAGCCCCTGAGCATGGCAGGATGCCCTGGGTCTCCTGGGCACCGCAGCGCCCAAGCAGCACCGCACCTGTGCACTGAACTGCCAGCCGGCTGGAGTGGCAGAAAGCGTCCAGTGGGGGTCAGGGGACCGGGTGGCCTCCCCAAGCACCACAAAGTGGTGTCCCCACCCCCACTAAAATCAAAGGAGTAGATGAGCTGCGCAGATACACAGCGGGGTGCTGGGTCCTTGCACGCTGCACGCCCCAGCACATGAGGCCGCTTAGCCAAGCATCCCTCCGAGAACTGCCCGTTGGGCACCTGCCACCATTTCCCCGTTCGCTGTGTGACCACTCAGGGCCTCACTCCCTTCTCCCCAGGCGGGGGCTGGGGTTGCAGCAGGCGGTCTGTGACTTGCGACTTTTCCCAGGGGGCTCACCCATGGGTGTCAGGCGGAGGTACAGCAAGGCACACGATTTCACAGGCCCGAATCTCCCCATTGGGGGTCACTGCCCGCTCATTCTCGTAGTAGCTTAGGATCCCATCACCCAGGACACACCAGCGCCGACTGAACTCTGCAGACAGGAACGGGGAGGCTGTGAGGGGGCCGCCACCTCCCCAAGCCCACCTCTGCCGCACCCTCGGCTCCTTCACTCTCCCTCACCGCTCCCCAGAGCCATCCTCCTCTCGGGTCCAGTTCCAACCACCCCATCCCTAAAGATCAGCTCCTTTTTTTCCTTTTTTTTTTTTTTTTGGGTCACACCTGGTGATGCTTAGGGGTTACTCCTGGCTCTGCACTCAGGAATTACTCCTGGTGATGCTCGGGGGGACCATATGGGATGCTGGGGGTCGAACCCGGGTGGGCCGCATGCAAGGCAAACGCCCTCCCGCTGTGCTATCGCTCCGGCCCAGATCAGCTCCTTTTTGTTCACTTTCGATCCCACCTGGCGGTGCTCAGGGCTTACTCCTGGCTCTGCACTCAGGGCCACCCGGTGGGGTTCAGGAAGCGTATGGGATGCGGGGCTCACACCTGCGCCAGCTGCTTACAAGGCAAGAGCTTCGCACCTGCACTGTCTCTCCTGCACTAGCTTCTGAAACAGGTTCAGACCCCATGGGGAGAGGGTTATGTAATTTTCCTTAAATGTACTTTATAATAAATGTATGAGTCTCAGTGAAAGCAGTGCAGCTGGCACGGCTGGGCTCACCCCAGCGCTGTGCGGGGTGTCACCCTGTGACGGGGATCAAACCCGGGCTCCCCTACGCAGAGCAGGAGCTCAGCCCTTTGAGCCATCTCTTCGAAAACACCGGTTGGGACCTAACACCTGTGGTCACACACACACACTTCTCGAGGCTGAGGAGAGCTCAACAGGCCAGAGAGCAGGCACCCGAGCAATGAGTCCCCCAACACTGCCAGGGCGTGACCTGAGACTTTGTGTCTCAGGTGCCAGAGGTCGCAGGCGGAGATGCCTTAGAAGCACTGGGCCGCCTTGGTGGCCGTCTTCATCCTTATGTGACCCAGCAAAACTGACTGTCCTGGTCAGCTCAGACAGCCCGCTACCCCCAGGACAGTGTGTGCTGCTCAGCCGGGCCTTCAAAGCCTCGCCTGCACACTCTGGGACTCCAAGGCCCACCCCACAGCCTGCTTTCCTCACCCCCATCTCTGGCACCCACTCCCCTTCCTCCTTTAAGGAGGGCAATGCCACAAGGAGGCTTCTGGCCTTGTCACCCTCCACCGTCCTGTCCCCTCTGCATGCAGATCCAGCCCCGGGACAGCTCCAGGAGCAGAGCCCTGCCAGGTGCCCGCATGTGTGAGGCACAGGAGACGTGCAAGCCAAGAGCAGCACAGTTCAGGGGAAGCAGAGCGACGGCAGAGGGATCCAGCCCGAGCCGAGCGTTTCCCAGTGGGGACCCCTCCCGCAGTGGGCTGGAATGACTGAGGGGGAGCAGCGCAGCCTTGGGAGCAGCTGGGGGAACACTATCTGCCTAACGAAGGCCAATTTCCGGGAGGGCACGGAGTCACTTCTCCTCTGGAAAGGGGGTGTGGTAGGAACGCAACTAGGAACCTCTGCTCTACACAGACATGCCAGACAAGCCCTGTGTGCGTGTGTGCAAGCGATTAGGAACCTCTGCTCTACACAGACATGCCAGACGAGCGCTGTGTGCCTGTGTGCAAGCGATTAGGAACCTCTGCTCTACACAGACATGCCAGACGAGCCCTGTGTGCGTGTGTGCAAGCGATTAGGAACCTCTGCTCTACACAGACATGCCAGACGAGCGCTGTGTGCGTGTGTGCAAGCGATTAGGAACCTCTGCTCTACACAGACATGCCAGACGAGTCCTGTGTGCGTGTGTGCAAGCGATTAGGAACCTCTGCTCTACACAGACATGCCAGACGAGCCCTGTGTGCATGTGTGCAAGCGATTAGGAACCTCTGCTCTACACAGACATGCCAGACGAGCGCTGTGTACCTGTGTGCAAGCGATTAGGAACCTCTGCTCTACACAGACATGCCAGACGAGCGCTGTGTACAGTGTGTGCAAGCGATTAGGAACCTCTGCTCTACACAGACATGCCAGACGAGCGCTGTGTACATGTGTGCAAGCGATTAGGAACCTCTGCTCTACACAGACATGCCAGACGAGCGCTGTGTACCTGTGTGCAAGCGATTAGGAACCTCTGCTCTACACAGACATGCCAGACGAGCGCTGTGTACGTGTGTGCAAGCGATTAGGGAACCTCTGCTCTACACAGACATGCCAGACGGCGCTGTGTACATGTGTGCAAGCGATTAGGAACCTCTGCTCTACACAGACATGCCAGACGAGCGCTGTGTGCGTGTGTGCAAGCGATTAGGAACCTCTGCTCTACACAGACATGCCAGACGAGCGCTGTGTGCGTGTGCAAGCGGCAGGGTGAAGTCGCTCAGAGCCACATTTACAGAGACCTGGGCTGGGGCTGGCTCAGAGGCACAGCACAAGTCTGGCACACCTGAGACCTGGGTTGGTTCCTGGGGAGACAGGGAGGGAAGGAGGGAGGAAGGAAAGAAAGAAGGGAGAGGGAGGTGTGGAGGGAAGGAGAAAGGAAGGCAGGTGCCCAGTGAACTGCAGCAGCGGCCAGACCCAGTGGGACTGAGGTGCTGGCTGGAGAGGCATGGAAGGGCAGAGAGAGGGACACGGGAGGCAGGAGGGGGTCCGAGGGGCCTGTAGCTCAGGCCTCAACCTTCCCAGTGCTGGTGGGCTCCAAGGACCACATGCCTAGGGTCACACTCAGGAGGGCCAAGGAGCCCAGAGTTGTCAGTCTCCAGGAAGCTGGTGCTGACCTGCTCTGCAGTTCCATGGTCCATCCTAACCCCTCGGGCCCACTTATTTAGCACCTTCTGTGTACCTGACACCACATCCAGAAGCCCGCCAGGGACTCCCCAGCCTGGCTGTCCAGATGCCCGGGTGCTGAAACTAGTGTCGCAGGCACCCACCTTCCCGGCACGGCGGTCCTGCAGGGGCTTGCCAGCGGAGGCCGTCTTGTAGAGGAAGCCGCTGTGGCTGACCGTGGGCAGGACCACTGAGTAGTGCTTTTCCAGGGGCCTCCCCGAATCCAGCCGGGGGACCTCTTCGGAGAAGTAGGGCAGAAATTAGCTGGATTCACTCCCTCTGGGGGTGTCCCCACCTAACCCCCACCTAGGCTAGGCCTCCAGGTTACCAGCTTGGCTCTCAACCTCCCTGCAACCTCCAGCGCTCCACCCAAACCAAGGCCCCTCTCCCCACCTATGCAAACCCCACCCCACTCCCAAGAGCCCTGCTCTGTCACACCCTCTCCTTCGGCTCAGCCTCTCTGACCCACAGCCCCCAAGTAAGAGGCCTGGGTCCAGCCCACAGCACTCCTGGGAGGTGGTTCCCAACCAAGCAAAGCCCCAGGACACAGTCTGGCTCCAGCTGCGCCCCGGGCGTTCCCAAAGCCAGAGCCAGCTGGGTGGTCTATGTGCCTCCCTGGACACCTGCGTTTGGTCCAGTCCAGCACTACCTACCCTGAGCCCCAAGCAAGCCGCACCCTCGGTCCTGGGATGTGGCCCCCAAGGCTAGGTTGGGCCCTCACTAGCTCTGATCTCCCTCACTCCCAGCCCCTCCTCACTGCCCAGAGAGAACACAGAAGCCAGCCCGGTCTGAGACGGCCCCACCCAGAGAATCAGACGGGGCTGCCTGGCTGATCACCCACGCATGGAGAAATGCTACCCCACCCCCACCAGTAGCTCACATACACATACACATGCCCAAGCCCCAAGCCCTCCGCACCCCTGGGTGTCAGGTCACACGGCTACGACAGCTCAGAGGCAGGCACGCTGTAGACCACACAGCCCCAGAGAGACAAACACACAGGACGGGCACCCGGCAGGCAGCTCACACCTCATAGGAAGGCCCACGGCATCCACCTCACCCCGTCACTCCCGACTCCCGCCGCTCACCCGTGCTTCGGTTGTTCCAGAGAAACTCCATCTGTAGCTTCTGGCCCGCCTGCTCGGCCAACGCCAGTGGTGTGGGGGCCTCAGGGTCCCCTGAGAAGCAGTTGACCCCAGCCCCACAGCCCAGGAGCGCCTGGGTCTCGGCCAGATCTGAGGTGGTCACTGCCGCACACAAGGCCTGGGAGGAGGGGACAGGGGTCAGTCCATGCAGGGAGAGGAAGAAAAGGGTGGGGGTGGGGAGGAGCCAGGTCTAGGGGTCCATCCTAAAGAGGAAGAGACGGAGAAGCAAGGCTGAGTGGGCAGAGGCCGCTATGCAGAGGTCGGGTGTCCCAGCCCCACCCCAAAAGACCCCCATCAGTCACCAAACCTGCTCTCGAGAGGATCTCCGGCCCTCTGGCTGGTGGGGGGGACGGGGGCGGGGCTGCTTTGTAGCTAATTCCTCCCACATTTGAATTCCTCTCCGCCTGCCCAGCCCTTCTAACCAATGGGAGTTGCCGCCCTCCTGGCTGGCGGCTGGACTGGGCAGGGCTGGGGCTGGACGCCTGGGTTCCCGGGAGGTAAAGGCCTGGCTCCAGCCCGCCCAGGCGGTTATGTGGAGCTGGCTTGGGCGGGCGGCCGCAGGCTGACCCGGGGTCACGAGTGGCATCCCCCAGCCTGGGGCTCTGCCGCCAGAGCAGGGCCCATGGGGCTCCCGGCCTGCGGGGCCTCCTCGGAGCAGGGTGGGGACAGGGTGGGTGGGAGAGCAGCTGTTTTTCATGAGCCTGACAGGAAATAGCATCCCGTCAAGCTCCCTCCTTTGGGCAGCGTCCAGAAGAAGCAGGACAGGGTGCAGGAGACAGCGGGGTCGGGAGGAGGAAGCCAGACAGATGCTGGGACGTGGCCTTGGCCCATGACGGGGATTTCCCCCCACCTCCCCCCGCACTCTGGGCCTCAGCTTCCCGGGGTGCTCGGTAGCTGGACTGAGGGGGAACAGCAAAGCGAGAGGGGGCCAGCAGAAGGCAAGGGGAATCTAACCTTGTCCAGCTCCTCCTGGTTGCCGAAGAGCGGGTGGTAGCGGCGGTACTTGCCCTCACGGTACTTGGCCTCCAGGTGGCGCCGCGGGCTCCCGGGCTGCTGCGGGGCTGTAGCGCCTCACTGGGGGCACATTGGCCGCCCAGAAATGGTTCCCAGCAGCATTGCCCAGCTGGAGGAAGAGCTGTGGGTGGGCAGGGGCTTAGAAGGGCAGCACTGGGCCAGGGTCTGTAGTTTCTCGGGGGCAAGCCTGATCCCAGACCCTCCTCAGCGCTGGGGCCAGGAGGCAGTGAGTCACGTCGGGGTGGTTCTGTGCATTCTGAGGCTAGCATGGGTCGGGGTGTGGCTGCGCCAGGAGCCACCAAGGTGGACAGGAATGGAAACACTGCCTGACCCTCATTCCTCTGGGCCCAGGGCATGAGGCGGAACTGGGTGCCAGCACACGGGGCCTGGTGGCCACTGACTCACACCCAGTCCCATCGCTGCAGCCTGGGGCCCCCACCTTGCCTCTTGTGGGCTGCTGTGTGGGCTGCTGGAGTCACAGCTGCCAGGACTGAACCCCCGGCCTCTGTGTCCAGGGTCTCTAACCACACCATGGGGACCCACGGACCCACGGACAGACAGCAAGCAGGGGCCTTCCCACCTGGATGAGTGTTTCTGTCCACACCTTCTTGTCCATCTTTAGGCTCCGCACCTTGGAAATGCCAGCACCCAGGCCACGGTGCTCCCCTGTTGACAGAGTAGCACCCCGGTCACTGGGAGGCTCCTGATCCCAGAGTCACACAGGGGCTGGGCTGAGGCTGGGAATCTAGACACCTCCACTCCGGGTGCCCCCAGGACCCCCACAGTGCCCCTGCTGGGACCTTCCAACAGGCCACCTCCAGGCAGCTGACTGAGAGAATCTCTCCTTAGCCAGCAAGAGGTGAGCCAGATCCAGCAGCATTAGGTGTTGCTCCCAGCAATGTTTAGGGAGCCATGAGGGGTGCTGGGGACCAAGCCTGGGTTAGCTGCATGTAGGACAAGTGCCTCTGTACTCTCTCAGGCCCTGGCAGAATCTTTATTCTTTTGTTTTAGGACCCACCTGGCAGTGCTCAGGGATTACTCCTGCCTGTACACTCAGGAATCACTCCTGGCAGTGCTCAGACACCATATTGGATGCCAGGGGATGGAACCTAGGT
Organism: Cryptotis parvus; assembly: GCA_021461705.1. Classification (NCBI taxonomy): domain Eukaryota; kingdom Metazoa; phylum Chordata; class Mammalia; order Eulipotyphla; family Soricidae; genus Cryptotis; species Cryptotis parvus. The sequence continues at coordinate 21,080 of JAJIBD010028443.1, forward strand.
TGGCCACATGCAAAGGCAAAAAATGCCCAATAGGCAAGGAAGAAGTCAAGCTGTCACTATCTGCAGATGTATCACTGTATCACTGTCTTCCTGTTGTTCATGACCAGGCACCAGTAACATCTCCTTAGTCCTGAAACAAGTACGTGTAGCCCAAGGGCATCTGCTTGCTCCAGGGACAGGAAGAGCTTCAAACCATTTGCAGATGACCTGATATTATACCTAAACTCTCTACCAAAAACTCCTAGAAACAATAGGTTCCTATAGTAGAGTGCCAGTGTACAAAATCAATATCCCAAAGTCAATGGTTTTCCTAAATGCAAATTACAAAAGAAAGGGATATTAAACAAATGATCCCTTTCACAATTGTATCACAGAAAAATCAAATACCTAGGAATCAGTTTGACTAAGAACGTAAAGGATCTCTACAAAGAAAACTACAAACGTTGCTTCAAGAAATAAAAGAAGACCTGAGGAAATGGAGACACATTCCCTGCTCATGGACTGGGAGAATTAACATTAGCAAAATGGTAATACTCCCTAGAGCTTTATACAGATTCAATGTGGTCCGTATAAGGATACCCATGACATTCTTCAAAGAAATTGACCAAACACTCCTGAAATTTGTATGGAATAATAACTCCCCCCCCCCAATAGCTAAAGCAATCCTTGGGAAAAAGAAGATGGGAGGTATCACTTTCACCAACTTCAAGCTCTACTACAAAGCAGTGGTAATTAAAACGACATAGTATTGATATAGAGACAGACCTGAAACTTATGGAATAGAACTGAATATCCTGACACACATTCTCAAATATATAACCACTTAATCTTCGATAAAGGAGCAAAAAGTGGAGCAAAGAAAGCCTCTTCAGGGGGGCCGGAGCAATAGCCCAGCAGGTAGGGGCGTTTGCCTTGCACCTTGCACGCCGGCCTGTGCCGGCCGGGTTTGACCCGGGACCCCATATGGTCCCCGAGCACCGCCAGGAGTAATTCCTGAGTGCAGAGCCAGGAGAAACCCCTGAGCATTGCCAGGTGTGACCCCCAAAAAAAAGAAAGCCTCTTCAACAAGTGGTGCTGGGAAAACTGGGCAGCTACATGTAAAAATTGAACTTAGACCCCTTCTAATGCCATGCACAAAAGTCAGACCAAAGTGGATTAAAGATCTCAACATCAGACATGAATCTATAAGATACATCGAAGAAAACAAGAAAAACACTCTACGACATCAAAGCTAAAAGGCATCTTTAAAGATCAAACACCACTGACAAAGCAAATGGAAGCAAAGATAAACAAATAGGATTATATGAAACTGAAAAGCTTCTGAACCTCAGAAGAAACAGTGGCCCAGATACAAAGACAGCCCACAGAGTGAGCAAGAATATCCCCGATGCCCATTTGACAAGGGGTTGATATCCATGACATATAAGGCACTGGTAGAATTTTACAAGAAAACAGCCAACCCCATCAAAAAATGGGGAGAAGAAACGAACAGAAACTTCAAAAAAGAAGACATTCTATTGGCCAAAAGCGTATGAAAAAGTGCTTTTCATCATTAATCATCAGGGAGATGCAAATCAAAACAACAATGAGATATCATCTCACACCACAGAGACTGGAGCATATCCAAAAGAGCAAGAACAACCAGTGCTGGTGTGGATGTGGGGAGAAAGGGACTCTCATCCACTGTTGGTGGGAATGCTGACTGGTCCAGCCCTTTAGGAACACAATACGGACATTCCTCCAAAAACTAGATGGAGAGGAGAGGAGAAGAGAGGCGAGGGGAGGGGAGGAGGAGAGGGAAGGAGAGGAGGGGAGGGGAGGGAAGGGGAGAGGAGGGGAGAGGAGAGGAGGGAGGGGGAGTGGAGAGGAAGGGAAGGGAGGGGAGGGGAGAGGAGGGGAGGGGAGGAGGAGGAGAGGAGGGGGGAGGGGAAAGGAAGGGAAGGGAGGGGAGGGGAGAGAAGGAGGGAGGGCAGGGGAGGGGAGAGGAGGAGAGGGAGGGGAGGGGAGGGAGGGAGAGGAAGGGAGGGAGGGGAGAGGAGGGGAGGGAGGGAGGAGGGAGGAGAGAGGAGGGGGAGAGGGAGGAGAGGGAGGGGAGGGGAGGGGAGGAGGGGAGGGGAGGGAGGAGAGGAGAGGAGAGGAGAGGGAGAGGAGAGGAGAGGAGAGGAGAGAGGAGAGGAGAGAGAGGAGAGGAGAGGAGAGGAGCAATAATACTCCAAATAATACTCCAGGGGGCCGGAGTGATAGTCCAGCGGGTAGGGCGGTTGCCTTGCATGCAGCCGGCTCATGCCGGCCCAGGTTCGATCCCCGGCATCCCATATGGTCCCTTGAGCACCGCCAGGAGTAATTCCTGAGTGCAGAGCCAGGAGTAACCCCTGAGCATTGCCAGGTGTGACCCAAAAAGCAAAAAAAAAAAAAAAAAAACCAAAAACAAATAATACTCCAAATGCTGGAACATTTGATCCAGCAATAATACCACTCCCTGGAGACCCAAAAACACACAGCAGAAACACCATCTGCACTTCAATATTTATCGCAGCACTATTCACAATAGCCAGAATCTGAAAACAACCTGAATGCCCAAGAACAGACAAATGGATAAAGAAACTGTGGTACATCTAACCAGTGAAAACTATGCAGTTGTCAGAAAAAAACAAGTCATGAAATTTACCTGCAAATGGATGGACATGGAGATTATCATGTTGAGTGAAATCAGTCAGAAGGAAAAGGACAGGGACCAGAGCGATATCACAACGGGTAGGGAGATTGCCTTGCACGCAACCGACTCAGGTTTGATCCCTGGCATCCCAAATGTTCCCCGAGCACTGCCAGGAGTAATTCCTGAGTGCAGAGCCAGGAGTAACCCCTGAGTGTCACTGGGTATGGCCCAAAAAAGAAAAAAAATGGAAAAGGACAGATATAGAATGACTGCATTCATTAATGAGATATAAATATATACCAAGTGTTCTACTAATTGTGGGAAATGGTGACGCCAGACTAAAACTGAGCATTAATGTACACAAAGGGATGTATGTGATAACCCCTAAATGTCTGTAGGGCAGGTCACAAATGTGTGAGAAGGGAGAGAGAGAGAGACAGAGAGACAGATCCAGAGAGAGATAGAGAGAAGGAAAGGAAAAGTGCCTGCTATCTAGGCAGGCTGGGGAGGGGGAATTGGGGACATTTGGTGGTAGGAATAGGGCACTGGTGGAGGGACAGGTGCTAGAACACTGTATGACTGAAACCCAAACATGAACATCTTTGTAACTGTATATTTCATGGGGGTATAATAGAAAAAATTTTAAAAAATAGGCAAAAGTCCTCCCCACTGTACTATCCAGCCGTTCTGGCAGAAACTTTTTGTTTGTTTTGTTTTGTTTTGTTGCTTTTTAGGTCACACCCAGCAATGCTCAGGGGACCATATGGGATACTGGGGACTGAACCTGGGTCGGCATGTGCAAGGCAAAGGCCCTCCCCGCTGGACTATTGCTCCAGCCCCCAGCAGAATCTTCTAAATGAAATCCTCCAAGTCCTGCTTTAGCACTGCTAGTAGACTGTACCTACATCCTTTACTTCTTAACATTACCTCATTGTTCCTTCTCCCCCCCATCCCTCACAGCCATGTCCTCCCTCTCCTCGTTTCTGGGCTCCTCCAGCCGAAGAGTCTTGGCGTCCACTGTCTATTTGCTTTCTTCTCTCCTACCCCAGGGCTATCATTCAGACCTCACCTGTAGCTCCTAGCGGAGGGACATTCCCCTAACACATTCCCTGCCTGGCGCTCGCTACTACCTGCTGCCTCTGTGGGCTCTTGTACGTCTCTCTGGCTCTACTCTTAGCACATGAGCTGAATTTGACTGGCTGGAGGTGGTGTCTGTAGCCCCAAACAAAGCCTGTTCGGTGAACACAGGTGGGTGCACTCTGGGGAAGGAAGGGGTGGCGGGTGCAGAGGAGGAAGGGAAGAAGCCTGTTCGGCTCTAGGAGGCTGGAGCACCTGACTCCGTCTCCCAGGCCGGCACCCACCAGGTACTGCCCCTCCCCAAGCTCCTCCTCTGTTCTCTGCTGGCCCCATGGACACACGGCCCAGGGCTACTGACCATCCTCTGAAATGCAGAACATTGGGGTGCAGCCACTTCATAACTTTCTTCCAGCTCCCCACCTCTGAGCATCCAAGGGGCCAACTGGGCACATTCCCAGCACCGGATGAGCCCTGATGGTCCCCCTGGGTACAGGTGCCTTGCCAACCCGGGAGCCCCAACAGTGCCAGCCCTGATGGTACCCCAGGTACAGGCGCCTCTCCCAGAGCCCCAACAGTGCCAGCCCTGATGGTGCCCCCAGGTACAGGAGCCTCTCCCAGAGCCCCAACAGTGCCAGCCCTGATGGTGCCCCCAGGTACAGGCGCCTCGCTGTCCCAGAGCCCTGGCAGTGTCCTCACTGGTCAGTCTCGTCCCTTCCAACTCAGCCAAGGTCAGAGAACGTCCCTCCAACATCCATCCCGGCTCCCGGGGACGCTCCTGCCCCTCCCGCATATCACTACTGTCACTCCTCTTTGGTGTGTGTGGGAGGGGACCCACACCCAGAGGTGCTCAGGGCTTAAGCCTGGCTCAGTCCTCAGAGATTACTCCTGGAGGGGCTCAGGGACCCCTGACTCGACTGCACGAGCAGGGTAGGTATCTGAGCCCCTGCACTGAACCTTCTGCTCTCCTGCTCGGGCCTATGAACTGCGTGCAATAGGTTGGGTTCAAATTCATAGTCAGCCACTTCCAACAGCACATGAATGAAGCACACTCCCTCTCTGTGCCTCAGTGTCCCACCCGTGACTGGGGTGTCCCTGTCTGGTAATGTGGGAGAGCAACCACCACTGACAGAGGCCTGGCTCCCCTCCACCTCTCCAAAAGACCAGCCTGACCATGCTCTGACCAGCCCCCACACACCTCCCCCACCTGTCCCAATACCTGTCCCCCACCTGCCCCACCCCCGCACACCTGCACAGGCGCTTGCAGATGACGATGCAGAGGTTGATGGAGGCCCAGTCGGGCTGGGCTGCCCCACAGTCTGCACAGAATCTATTGGGGTCTGAGGTCCAGATGCGCTCGGCCACCTCTGAAGTGGACAGGGCCTCGGCGATGGCGCCCTGCATGGCCTCCAGCCACTGCTCCTTCTCTAGCTCTGACTCTGCAGAGAAGCTGGGAACACAGGAGGGGGCAGCGGGTCAGAGCGCTCTGGGGGAGCCGCTGAAGGGAGCACAGAGGCAACCGGGTCTGTGAGGAGGCCGGGATGGAGCAAGGACACTACAGAAGGGGAGGCCCAGGGCAGCCGGGGGGTCCCCCACCCTGGGGTCTTCTCTGCTCTGCGCCCCTAGGAGTGGAATTTCTAGAAAAATGATGCCTGAGGTAATAGCTGACAGACCAAAAGAGCTGAGCCCAGAAAGAGAGACCCAGGCAAGGAGATGGCATGTGCCCAGGGCAGGCTTAGCGGGGGTGGGGGACAGACAGACAGGGGGCAGGCTGGGCAGGCAGCGGAGGTCAAAGTGTGCCCAGCAGGCTGGGAGACGACCCAAGAGGCTGGAGCAGTGCCCGGTGTGCTTGGGGACTGGGTTCCATTTCTGTACCCAGAGTTCCTCCAACCACTCCAGCCCCTCTGGGGTATCCCAAAGAACCAAGCAACCCCTAAACATTAGCCCAAAGGGCCCGGGAGAGGCAGTACGGAGGAGACACGGATGGAGCTTGCTCAGAAGCCAACAAAGACGAGAGGCCCTGGCATCACGGGCAGTGGGAGGAAGAGGCGACCCCGCAGGGACGAGGCTGGGGGCCAGAGGTGGGACCGATGCGGTGGCAGGGCAGTGATGGGAGAAGCAAGCCCCGTGGGGTAGCAGATCAGGGAGGTCGCGAGGGCGGGGTGCTGCGGAGACAGGCCAGGGCTGAGGGCGAGGCCAAGTGAGGCTGTGTCTGCACCATGTGACCAGTGACTGCAGGCGCTGCGGTCATCCGGCACGTGTTAGGGAAAGCAAGGCGCAGAGCTGTCACGTGGCTTACTCAGGTCACCTGTGACCACGGTGGCCCGGGAGGCCCCACATGGATCTGTGTCAGGTACCAGGCAGAGCCAGCTCCCTGCGATGCTCTGTGGGGTGACTCTGGCTACACTGTTTTGCTCCCCACTTCTGCTGTGTGGCCTCCCAGCCTGGTCAGGCCCCGTAGCGGGGTCCCCACAGCGGGCGCTCCTGCCTGCCGCGTAGGCCGCTGTACACTGTATTTCTGGACACAGCCGCAGCTCAACTGTGGCTCAACTACAGCCGAGTGCGAGCACCCTGCTCAGGAGCTGGGAAACCAGACAATTCCAGAGAGGAACGTGGCTACAGCTCCTGAACTGCATCTGCGGCAAAGGTGACGGTGGGCAGGGAGCGCTCAGCTGATGAGGCCAGTTCTCCCCAAGGTCACGGACAGGAGGGAGGCCTGCCTGCAGAGAAGCCCAGCCTTCCCCGGGCCCCGAGCTGGGAGGACAGGGCACATTCAGGGCCTGGGTGTGGCCTGTGTTGTGGCAGCAGTGCTGGCCATGCCGGAGGCCGGGACTCAGGCCCAGACGCCGCAGGAAGCCTGGGGAGGAAGGCGGGCCGTGGGCAGGCGGCCCGGTGTGGGGTGGAGGCCAGCAAGAGGCCTGAGGGACAGGCGAGGTCAGAGGGGGCCAGGACGGAGAGTCAGGCCTGAGGGCGTGTCCAGGACAGCCCCATGAGACCAGGAGCGAAAAGCAACAGAGAATTCCCACAGCCGCAGCTGAAGGAGCTTCTTAAATGTAAATCAGCATTGCATTCCCCACGTGGGCCCGACACTGGCTGCTCCTGCCCGACGGGGCCCACGGGCCAGAACCAGGGGCCAGGACCACACTTCAGCCTCGCCCACCCTGTGCTGTCCCCAGCCCTGGGAGGGGCACTGGCCTGCTGGGGCCATGCATCTGGGAGACACACGGAGGCCCACGGAGGCGTGTCCGGCCTGCACGCAAACACTAGTTCCTGGAGAGCAGGAACAGGACCGCAGCAGGGAGGGGACTGAGGCCGTCAGGAGAGGGTGTGGGTAGGGTGGCACCTGAAGATGCGGTAGGGGCGTGGTGAGGTCGAGCTGCGCCGCTCCACCTCCTTCACGTTGCCCACACTCATGTCGATGGAGGTGATGCCGATGCCGAGCTGGTGCTCCTGTGGGGGCAGCGGGGGCGAGGTAGCGCCCAGGGAGAAAGCAGGGCTCAGGATCGAGGGCAGTGGGGTGCGGCTCAGGGGACAGACACGGGGTCACAGGAGAGGAGGGAAGGGGCAGGCACGGGCTCGGGGATGGCAGGGCTCAGGTTTCAGGGGCACGGGGAAGGCTGGGGGGAAGGGGGGGAGCTGGGGGCAGGCGGGCAGGGAGAGGGTCCCGGGGGCAGGCGGGCAGGGAGGGGGGTCCCGGGGGCAGGGAGGGGGTCCCGGGGGCAGGGAGGGGGTCCCGGGGGGCAGGGAGGGGGTCCCGGGGGCAGGGAGGGGGTCCCGGGGCAGGGGGGGGTCCCGGGGCAGGGAGGGGGTCCCGGGGCAGGGAGGGGTCCCGGGGCAGGGAGGGGTCCCGGGCAGGCGGGCAGGGAGGGGGATCCCAGGGGGCAGGGAGGAGGATCCCGGGGGGCAGGCGGGCAGGGAGGGGGTCCCGGGGGCAGGGAGGGGGTCCCGGGGGGCAGGGAGGGGGTCCCGGGGCAGGGAGGGAGTCCCGGGGCAGGGAGGGGGTCCCGGGGGCAGGCGGGCAGGGAGGGGGTCCCAGGGCAGGCGGGCAGGGAGGGGGTCCCGGGGGCAGGGAGGGGGTCCCGGGGCAGGGAGAGGGTCCCGGGGGCAGGGAGGGGGTCCCGGGGCAGGGGAGGGGTCCCGGGGCAGGGGAGGGGTCCCGGGGCAGGGAGGGGTCCCGGGGCAGGGAGGGGTCCCAGGGCAGGCGGGCAGGGAGGGGTCCCGGGGCAGGCGGGCAGGGGCCTGGAGAAGCTCGGAGCCCCAGCCAGGCCCGGCATACCTCCAGATTCTTGTAGAGCTGCACTTTGTTCCCAGCCACGGCCACATACAGTTTATTCTTGAAGCCTCGCAGCTCCAGATTGCCCGCGTGGTCGGGTGGCTCCGGGCCTCGAATGCCCAGCACGGAGGCACTGGACATCCGGGCCCGGGCGCTGCTCGGCCACGGCCTGCTGCAGAGCCTGCAGCCACTCCTTCCGCTCGGCTGGGGGCACAGTGGGGAGAGGGTGGGCCAGCCTGAACAGAGCCCCCAGAAGGTCCCAGCCAGGCTGCTCTGGTGCCTCTAGAGGCTCTGCTAGACACGGGCCTCGCCCAGACACCAGTCCCTGTCGTCAGGCCTCGCCACACCATGAAAGGGGGCCGAGGACCCGGGGGCACAGAGTGGTACAGAGCCAGCCTGGGGCGCTGGCACCCTCACCCCACAGAGGGGAGACGCCCATGCCCCCCCCGCTGTCACGCGCCCCTCCCCACCATCGCTCTCTGCTCGGAAGGTGAAGGTGCGGTTGTGCGTGATCACTTCCAACTTCTGGTCCCCAATGGCAGCCACGCGGGAGATGCAGGCCACGGAGATGAAGCGTTTGGAGTAGACGTCCTGGAGTAGGTGAGAGACAGGGCTGTCCTGGCGGGTCGGCTGGAGCCTCCCCTCTCTCGGGGCTCAGGCCCCACGTGGAGCCCATGGCTGTCGGTGGGACAGCAGGGCACAGGTCTAGCAGGGACTAGCCTGTGAGGACTTGCTGGGGCTTGGGGCAGCTCACCTTGTTGTTATCAAAGTAGCTTAAGTTCTCGCCATCAAGTCTCACCCACCGCTTCTGGTAGATGTAGGATCTGGGGGGCAGAGTGGCACAGAGCAAAGATGGGGGGTCTGCAGAGAGGCTGGCCTGGGGACACCCCCACCAGTCACACACAGAGTCGGGCAAGGCCAGGCCCAGAGGGAGGAGGAGCCCTGGAGTGAGAACAGGAGCCGAGAGGGCATCAACAGCACCCGGGCCACCCTAAAGGCGTCCCCATGAAGGCGAACAGGGAGTGCCCTGGGCCGCCTAAGGATGTCCCCAGTGTGTCTCGGGTCCTGCAGAGAGGGTCCCCCGGCCTCACTCACCCCTGTGGCGGGTTCTTGTCCAGCCAGCCAGCCTTGAGCACTGTGGGAGCGGGGGTGGCGCCCCCAGGCAGCCCATCCATGAGGTGTGGTGGGAGCTCGGGGATCAGGAGGCTGCCGGGCAGAGGTGGGCTCAGGCTGGGGCATCCCACCCATCACGGGGCAGAGGGAGGGGCAGGGCTGGGCGACTCACTTGGGGATGCCCTCGTAGGCATGGTCAGGCTCCTCCTCGTCCTCTGGCTCATCCCCAGACAGCTCCTCCCCCTCGCTCAGCAGACTGGCCCACGCACGGCCCGTGGCAGCAGGCGCAGGGGTTCCCCTTGGGGTTCCTCCTGCCCCAGAACCACCCAGCATCAGATGTCCTTTAAGCCCCAAAACCCACCCACAGGCGCTGCCCTGGAGCCCTGACCAGTCCATCCCAGGCCCCCACACATCAATACTTTCACTTTTGTCTGTTTGTTTTTGGTCACACCCAGCGATGCTCAGGGGTTACTCCTGGCTCTGCACTCAGGAATTACTCCTGGTGGTGCTCGGGGGACCATATGGGATGTCGGGGGATTGAACCTGGGTCAGCCGTGTGCAAGGCAAGTGCCCTACCCGCTGTGCTATTGCTCCAACCCCACTTTCACTTTTATTTCCGTTCACTTGCCTTTCCTGCCCCCAGCAGTGGCATGCACAGGAGCCCTGGGTCAGGGTCCCAAGGTCTCACAGAGCACCAGAGGGTGCAGGGCCCAGGGCTCGAGATGCTCAGGGGGCTGAGTAAGCTCTCTGCATGCAAGAGCACCACACGGCCTTGAGTGGCCACGGAGCCAGGACCAGCCCTGAGCACCGCCAGGGTGGCCCCCACATGGCATCACCACAACCAACGACAGCAAACGTCTAGGCGTGGGGATGGAGACGTGGGACAAGCACCCGGAGGAGACTCAGCAGCACAGACAGTGACACGGAAGCGTCCCCTCCACGACGGATGCTCACACATGGCAGGCGTGCCACAGGCGACCCGCAGGGTGCAGCTCCGAGACCCCAGAAGCCCGGAACCCCGGAACCTCCAGGTCCCGGAGTCCCTCCCAGCGTTCTGGAGGCGGCACTTGCCCACGGCCCCTGAAAGGGGCGGGGGACTCCCCTGAGCCCAGACCCCATTCTCAATCTCGTAGCTCCCCACCCCACACCCTTCGCCCGCTCCCCACCTTCTTGGTCATCACACTGACTGGGGCCCTGGGCCCTCCTCTGGGACCTCATCGTAGTCGGAGTCATCTGGGGAGAAAGCAGGGTTGGGGAGACTTGGGAAAGTGAGGCATGGGGTCCTATTTCCCCAGGGGACACCTGACCAACCCTCCCTCACAAAGCTACCCAGGAAGGCCCCACCCCCACCCCGACCCCAACCTGCTTTCTAAAGAAGGCACCCTGAACAGGAAGTGCTATTAATATATTTATACTGGTAGGACTGCGGGGGGTCGGGGGCGGCCACCACAGGGCGGCCCGGGGGAAGCAGTAACCTGTGGGCCAAGGCAGGGACCGTCCACAAAAGGCAGAGCCACAAACAGGAGGTAAGGAGAAGGGAAGACAGCCCACAGGGGCGACCCCGGCATGCCCCACCCACCTGCCCCCATGGGGTCCCGCAGCACAGGGGTGCAGGGCCCAGCACAAAGCAGAGTTTGGCGCCTGCACCCCTGTCCCAGCTACACCCTCCCCTGGCAGTGACTCACCAAACTCTGGCGGCAGGCGAAGAGGCTTCAGGGGGACCTTCGGGGGCTGGGAGGTGGTGTTGGGGGCTGTGCAGGTTCTGGCTGAGGTGGGCTCGGCAGTGCGGCGGGCAGCAGGTCCTCCTCAGAAGGCAGGCTGAAGCCGGGGGGAAGGTAGGTGGTGAGGGGTTAGCTCCAGGCATGACTCTGCTTGGAGAGCCAGACCTCAACAGCCCGGGAGCTCCGGCTCACTAACCCTCCACGAACCCCAGATCCTGAGCTGTCCCCAAACTCAGCAGGGGCCCACACCCTCCACGGAACCCCAGATCCTAAGAAGCTGTCCCTGACTCAGCAGGGGCCCACACCCTCCACAGAGCTGCAGGAAGCACGTAGGGCCTGTGAGAGCTGCCCTAGGGCCCTTGGTCAGCCAAAGGGGGCAGCAGGACCTCGGCTCCCCAGGACTGAGGGCAAGACTGGGGGCTGGGGTTCCGCTCTAGACTCTGGGATCCGAGAAGGGCGCAGGATGGCTGACCGGAGGAGGTTTGTTTCTGCTGAGCTGCAGAGCCATTCCTGATGGTGCTCGGCTGTGCGGTGCTGGGGACTGAATTCAGGGCCGCACACCTACAGGGCCTATGCTCTGGGGAACACTCCCAGCACCAGGCCCCAGCGCTTATGGTAAGGTGCCACGTGGCCCGTGGATGGGGCAGGATGGAAGCGGGCAATAAAGCCGTACACCAGCGTTGTGGGCTCGAGACCACCTTCCACCCTGCCTCAGATGTATGTATGACCCAGCTCCCAAACCCACCCTACGATGCCTCTGGCAGGATCCCTGTTCACCATGCCCCGCCCCCTTCCCTCTCCTAGGACAGCTCTGGGCCTTACTACGGGCACGAGTCCTGTCTGGGGGGCACAGGCCACAGCGCCCCCCCTACAGGTTCTGTCCCTGAACGGCTCAATCACAGAGCAGGAGGCCTTGGTCCCTGTGTGTCCTGGGACAAATGGGGCTCCGAAGCCCCGCCTTGCCCTTTCTCAGAAGGGAGGGTTTCTCTGAAAGCGTCTCCCAGGTGGTCAGAGCAGCCCTGCAGTGCAGCAGATCCCCAAACTCAGATCCCCGGAGTCCAGCATGGGCCTGGCGTGAGGCTGTGGCTGGCTGCCGGCGGTGGCTCTGACACCACGTGTCATTCCGGGCTCATCAGACTCACAAAGGCCAGCAGCGCGATGTGAAAGATACATGAGTGCGGCGTTAGAAGAGGTGTGTGTCCTCTCGGCGGGCGCACCCTCATGAGCACCCGCAGCCCTGGCCGTGCTGCACTCAGGCGCGCGGAGCAACAAGAGCAGCGTGAGCCCAGCACCGTGCCCGCAGTGAAACAGGGTTCTCTGGGCCCAGCACCAGCACCGGCGCCAGGACTTCCCTCCTCACCCGAGCCACAACAAGTCAGCTGGTTCCCAGGCTCACGCTCAGGGCACAGCTACTGCCACAGCTCTGACCCATGGCCTCGTCTCCACCCAATGGCTATCAGAAAGCATACAGGCCCGTCAGGACATACGAGAGAGTACAGGCCCGTCGGGACATACGAGAGAGTACAGGCCCGTCGGGATATACGAGAGAGTACAGGCCCGTCAGGACATACGAGAGTACAGGCCCGTCGGGACATACGAGAGTACAGGCCCGTCGGGACATACGAGAAGTACAGGCCCGTCAGGACATACGAGAGAGTACAGACCCGTCAGGACATATGAGAGAGTACAGGCCCGTCAGGACATACGAGAGAGTACAGGCCCGTCCAGGACATACGAGAGAGTACAGGCCCGTCAGGACATACAAGAGAGTACAGGCCCGTCAGGACATACGAGTGTACAGGCCCGTCAGGACATACGAGAGAGTACAGGCCCGTCAGGACATATGAGAGTGTACAGCCGTCAGGACATACGAGAGAGTACAGGCCCGTCGAGACATACGAGAGAGTACAGGCCCGTCGGGACATACGAGAGAGTACAGGCCCATCGGGACATACGAGAGTACAGGCCCGTCAGGACATACGAGAGAGTACAGGCCCATCGGGACATACGAGAGAGTACAGGCCCGTCAGGACATGAGAGAGTACAGGCCCGTTGGGACATATGAGAGAGTACAAGCCCGTCAGGACATGAGAGAGTACAGGCCCGTCAGGACATGAGAGTACAGGCCCGTCAGGACATACGAGAGAGTACAGGCCCGTCAGGACATACGAGAGAGTACAGGCCCGTCAGGACATACGAGAGAGTACAGGCCCGTCAGGACATACGAGTGTACAGGCCCGTCAGGACATACGAGAGAGTACAGGCCCGTCGGGACATACGAGAGAGTACAGGCCCGTCAGGACATGAGAGAGTACAGGCCCGTCAGGACATACGAGAGAGTACAGGCCCGTCAGGACATACGAGAGAGTACAGACCCGTCAGGACATATGAGAGAGTACAGGCCCGTCAGGACATACGAGAGAGTACAGGCCCGTCAGGACATACGAGAGTACAGGCCCGTCAGGACATACGAGAGAGTACAGGCCCGTCAGGACATACGAGTGTACAGGCCCGTCAGGACATACGAGAGAGTACAGGCCCGTCAGGACATATGAGAGTGTACAGGCCGTCAGGACATACGAGAGAGTACAGGCCCGTCGGGACATACGAGAGTACAGGCCCGTCGGGACATACGAGAGTACAGGCCCATCGGGACATACGAGAGAGTACAGGCCCGTCAGGACATACGGAGAGTACAGGCCCATCGGGACATACGAGAGAGTACAGGCCCGTCAGGACATGAGAGAGTACAGGCCCGTCGGGACATGATGAGAGAGTACAAGCCCGTCAGGACATGAGAGAGTACAGGCCCGTCAGGACATGAGAGAGTACAGGCCCGTCAGGACATACGAGGAGAGTACAGGCCCGTCAGGACATACGAGAGTACAGGCCCGCCAGGACATACGAGAGAGTACAGGCCCGTCAGGACATACGGAGTGTACAGGCCCGTCAGGACATACGAGAGAGTACAGGCCCGTCGGGACATACGAGAGTACAGGCCCGTCAGGACATGAGAGAGTACAGGCCCGTCGGGACATATGAGAGTACAGGCCCATCGGGACATACGAGAGTACAGGCCCATCGGGACATACGAGAGTACAGGCCCGTCAGGACATATGAGAGAGTACAGGCCCATCGGGACATATGAGAATACAGGCCCGTCAGGACATGAGAGAGTACAGGCCCGTCGGGACATATGAGAGAGTACAGGCCCGTCAGGACATGAGAGAGTACAGGCCCGTCAGGACATGAGAGAGTACAGGCCCGTCAGGACATACGAGAGAGTACAGGCCCGTCAGGACATACGAGAGAGTACAGGCCCATCGGGACATACGAGAGAGTACAGGCCCGTCAGGACATGAGAGAGTACAGGCCCGTCAGGACATGAGAGAGTACAGGCCCGTCAGGACATGAGAGAGTACAGGCCCGTCAGGACATACGAGAGAGTACAGGCCCGTCAGGACATACGAGAGAGTACAGGCCCGTCAGGACATACGGAGAGTACAGGCCCGTCGGGACATATGAGAGAGTACAGGCCCGTCGGGACATATGAGAGTACAGACCCGTGAGGACATGAGAGAATGTACAGACTGGTCAAGCCATAAGAGAGTGTACAGGCTGCTCAGGCCATAAGAGAGAGTACAGGTCAGTCATGCTATAAGAAAGTGTATAGGACCTGTGAGGCTATAAGAGAGTATACAGGCCTGTGAGGTCATAAGAGAGCATACAGGCTGGTCAGGCCATAAGAGAGAGTACAGGTCAGTCATGCTATAAAAAATTGTATAGGACCTGTGAGGCTATAAGAGAGTGTAGAGGCCTGTGAGGTCATAAGAGAGCATACAGGCTGGTCAGGCCATAAGAGAGAGTACAGGTCAGTCATGCTATAAGAAAGTGTATAGGACCTGTGAGGCTATAAGAGAGTGTACAGGCCTGTGAGGTCATAAGAGAGTGGACAGGCCCCGTGAGGCCAGGAGAAAGTGTACAGGCCCCGTGAGGCCATAAGAGAGCATTCAGGTCCCAAGAGAGTGTATTTAAGAGAGTGCTGCCCTGTGCAGCCACCAGAGGTTACAGTCTCATGCAGAAAGAGCCAGCGGCGGGGGGGGGTCTCCTCTGAGCCCCACCCACCGAGTCTCGAGTCTCCTTCCCGCCTGAGCCGGACAGCTGCCCGGACGGCAGAGGCAGGAAGTGATAAGGGCCCGGGAAGGGACATGTGGCTCCTCCCGGGCCCTGAGCAGGGGTGGGCAGTGCTGGGTTCCAGCTCTCACATAATTAAAGCCTTTTGGTGGGTCCCAGAGCAGAAGGCCTGGTCACTCCCCCTACAGCCCAGTTCAGGGCTGGCTGAGTAAGCAGGAACATGCTGAGAGGGTGAGACAGATGGGTAGGTGGGTAGATGGGCAGAGGGACAGCTGGACAGACCGACAGGTGGGTGGACGGATGGGTGCAAGGATGGATGAGACGGTGGGTGAGTGGGTGGGAAGAGGAACAGGCAGACAGACAGAAGGGCAGAGAGACAGGTGGGTGGGTGGGTGGATGTATAGATAGAAGAGTGGGGAGATGGATAGATGAAAAATGGATGGAAGAATGGACAGTTGGTGGCTGGGCAGATGGTGGACAAAAGGGTGAGTGGACAGATGGGCGGGTGGACAGCTGGATAGGTGGGTGGGTAGATGGGCAGATAGATCAGCGGGTGGACAGTGAATGGATGAAAAGGTTGGTGGACAGATGGATAGACAATGGGTGGATGGGTGGGGTGTGGATGGACAGATAGATCGATAGGTAGACAGTGAGTGGACCAATGAGTGGGCAGATGGATGAATGGACAGATGAACTGATGAGTGTGGAGAGATAGATGGATCAATGGCTGGAAGGACAGAAGGACAGAGATAGATTAAGGGGGTGGATGGATGATGGGTGGGTGGATTGATGTGTGGGAGGAAGGGCATATGGGTGGATGGATGACACATGAGTGGGTGGTGATGGGCCCAGAGCATCAAACCAGGATGACTGGGTGTTAGGCCACATCTGACGTGCCCACAGGTCATCTGGCTCTATTCTCAGGGATCACTCCTAGCAGTGCTCAGGGGGACCATACGCAGTGCCAAGGGATCAAACTAGGGTCAGCTGTGTGCAAGATAGGCACCTACCAGTGAGAATCACCTCTGACCTCTTGACTGCGGGCCCCGAACTCTGGGCTAGGGCCCAGGGCCAGTCGGCCTGACCCCCAAAGAAGTGGGGGACAGGCTCCCCACCTCCACATCCAGCAGGGTGCGGGGGCCTCCCAAGGCTGAGAGCCAGTGCAGAGGGAAGGGAGCCACAGAGGGTGGTGGAGACAGCCCTGCCCCTCCTCACCCTCAGGCCTGGCACCGCCCCCTCCATGATGCTGCCCTACCTATCCTGGGGTCACCAGCAGGAGGTGGCCCCGAGACAAATGCCACCTCTGCCTCCCCCTGTGACCTGACTAGCTGGCACGGGAGGGAGACAGGTCAGAGCAGAGAACATGAGACGTGGAACTCCGCTCCGCGGGGACCCCGCATCTCCCAAGCACTCGCCACCAGCTCTCGCACTGGCTCCTCACAAGGCCCGCACGGAACAGACTGCCGAGAAGCGGAGGCTCAGAGCGTCCCTCTGATTGAAGCCCATGTGTGATTGGAAGCCAGGCAGTCCCAGCACCCCCAACCCCATCCCCAAGCTCAGCTGACAGCAGGGCCAGAACCATGGCTGATATCAGGGTGATGTCGGGGGGACGCTCTTGGCTGCCATGGAGCTGACCTTCACTTGGGGAGAGGGGGACACCAAGAGTCCCGTGACCCAGCAAAGAGCCTGGAATCTTTGCAGGAAAGGCTCAATGCACCAAGAAGGTAGGAGCAAAGGATCCCTTACGGCCAGGCTTACTCTAGACACCGCCTCCAGGAAGCCCCTGGCTGACCCCAACTGCCAGCCACAGGGCCACTGCGGACTCTGCTGAGTCAGACCGGGCGGAAAAGGAGAAGTGGCACTGAAGTGGCACTTGGGCCACAGGGTGTGGGAAAACCCCAGGAGGAACGGGAGTGTCCAGAGACCCAGAGAGATGCTCATGGCCCGTCTGCAGCTGAGCCCTGGCTAGGGGCCTTTTTCTGACCTCCGCCAGAGACATGGACCAGCCCTTGCAATGCTCCCGGCCATGGTGCGTGCTAAAAGGGCCCATCCACAACTGCCGGCACATAAGCAGCAGGGGGTGCCCCGGTCAGTCAGGGTCACTCTCCTCAAGAAACAGCTGTGGGCCAGGACAGGGCTCACAGAGGGCAGGAGCACAGGCTGTGTCCAGCCCCGGCACCCCACAGGCCCCAAGTGCGGCACCAGAGTAGCCGCCAGTACCAGCAGTAACGACTCAAGACCCAGACAAACCACCAGGCCCCACCAAGAGGGGAGGCTGCAGAGCGGGGGCCTGGACCCCAGCCCCACCCTCCCGCACCCACATGATCTGCAGCCCCAAAAGATTCTGCACACACTCTCTCCCCCCAGAACACCCTTCCCTGGCCAACCCTGCTGCCTCCAGAGATCAAACCAGTGTTTCCCAAAGTGGGCGCTGCCCTGCCCAGTGCTGGAACCCACTCGGCAGCAGCAGACAGCGGGAGCGCGCAGTGGTGTATTTCCTCTGTGAAGGGGTGGCTGGCCAAGGAAGTGGGGAACCTCTGATTTTTTTCTTTTGGGGTTGTTGGGTCACAGCCAGCAATGCTCAGGGGGTTACTCCCGGCTCTGCACTCAGGGATTACTCCTGGCGGTGCTCAGGGAATCAAACAGGATGACGGGGATCAAACCTAGGTCAGCTGCGTGCAAGGCAAACGCCCTCCCCTCTGTGCTCTGGCCCAGGGATCCTCTGATTTAAACTATACGTGCTCTCCCTCCAATCCTCCCTCTCCACTGTGGGGGGTACCACTCAGGCTTGGGGTTGGGCTGGGGCCTCCCTGGGGCTCCCCCCACCCCCTCGCTTCTCCCCTCAGAGCAGCTGTTGTCTGCTAACATGTTTCGCTGAAAGGATCAGAGACGTGAGCACCTAGACTGTAGCCAGGACTTTCCCCGAGGTATCACGCGAACCCTGGGGTGACACTGCCCAGGCCCAGGGCTGAGAGCAGGAAGGGAGCCCAGTGGGCTGGGCAAACAGTCCCTTCTGGGCCCTTCCTGGGGCCACTCTCCCAACTGTTCACTTCCCCATTTGTGTCCCGCTCCACAGGGCCCAGGTCGCAGCCCGAGCTTCCTCTGTGGCTGCCCTGGCCCTTCCCCTCCATCATAAGACAGAGGTCGGGCCCTGGGGTCCCCGTTCTGCTCTCACACACCCAGGCCACAGAGCCGTGAGTCCAGTCTGCGCTCCTCGCCTTCCGGGGGCCGCCTGAGTCCTGCCACCCACTTCTAAAGGGCTGTGAAGCCACAGAGCAGCCCTCTTCAGCCCCGTATCAGCACAGAAGGCACTGCAGCGGGCATGTGCCGACGGCCAGGCAGACTACACCCGCCGGTCAGGGTCTTGGGGGCGCCGCACCTGCACCCGCTCACCCGCGGGATCTCGGGGACGCCGCACCTGCACCCGCTCACCCGCAGGATCTCGGGGCGCCACACCTGCACCCGCTCACCCGCAGGATCTCGGGGACGCCGCACCTGCACCCGCTCACCCGGGATCTCGGGAACGCCGCACCTGCACCCGCTCACCCGCAGGATCTCGGGGGCGCCACACCTGCACCCGCTCACCCGCAGGATCTCGGGGACGCCACACCTGCACCCGCTCACCCGCAGGATCTCGGGGGCGCCACACCTGCACCCTCTCACCCGCAGGATCTCGGGGACACCACACCTGCACCCGCTCACCGCAGGATCTCAGGGGCGCCCACTCACCCCTCTCACCCGCAGGATCTCGGGGGCACCACACCTGCACCCACTCACCCGCAGGATCTCGGGGACACCCACTCACCCCACACACCCGCAGGATCTCGGGGCGCCCACTCACCTGAAGCATCTCGGGGACGCCCACTCACCCCACACACCCGCAGGATCTCGGGGCGCCCACTCACCTGAAGCATCTCGGGGACGCCCACTCACCCCTCTCACCCTCAGGATCTCGGGGGACACCACACCTGACCCACTCACCTACAGGATCTTGGGGGCACCCACTAATCCTATTCACCCACAGGATCTCGGGGGCACCCACTCACCCCACTCACCGCAGGATCTCAGAGGATGCTCCACTCACCTGAAGCATCTCGGGGACGCCCACTCACCCCTCTCACCCTCAGAACCTTTGGGGATGCCCACTCACCCCAGGATCTCAGGGGGCACCCACTCACCCCTCTCACCCTCAGGATCTCGGGAATGCCCACTCACCCCTCTCACCTGCAGTATCTCGGGGGATGCCCACTCATCCCTCTCACCCGCAGGATCTCGGGGGGCACCCACTCACCCCTCTCACCCGCAGGATCTCAGAGGATGCTCCACTCACCTGGAGCATCTCGGGGGCACCCACTCACCCCTCTCACCCTCAGGATCTCGGGGGCACCAAGAAATACAGAAGAAATACAGAAGAAATACAGAAAAGGGAAGAAAGTGAACCGAGAGAAGCTTCTGAGCAGAGGGGAAGGCTGATGTCAGGGCCAGCAGCAGAGAAAGCCCCAGCCCAGGGTGGGGGGCCACTTACTGGCGGAGATCCTGTCCTTGGCCCCAGCTCGCCCTCAGATGCCAACAGCTCCGGCTGGCGGCTCCCACGGGCTCCGGGAGAGTGTGAGGCTGAGTGTGGGGCAGGGAGGGCTTTGCTGGCTAGGACCCGGGGTATCGGCAGGCCTGGGAGCAGGTGTCTGTGTGTGGATCTCCAAGTGTAACTGTGGCTCTATCCCAGAGCGAGCGAGGCCAGGGAGCCTGAGTGACCGTGTCCAGCTCGCTCACCCCCGCTTCCTGCTCTCTGCTCCCCACCCCTGCAGCCGTGGCCAAGACACACACTTCCTGAAAACAGGGCCTGAGAAAGAGAAAAGTCACCCAGAATCCCCCGGGGCCCACTTCCCCCCGCCCCCAGGCTGCCCCCCACCCCGGCGGAATGGGACAATGGCCACAGCGAGGCCAATCTCACAGCAGGGACGCCCAGGAAGCCTCGGCTGCACCCACCCCCTGGCCACCAGGAGGCCCAGAGGCTGGGACAGAGGCTCCAGGAAGGGAGCGAGCTCTGCCCTGGCAACAAGTGATGCGCCTCCAGGAGGAGCAGGGATTGGCCAGTACGGGGGACCCGATCCAAGCAGGGACACAGGTACTGCAGGTGTCAGAGGGAGGAGCAGAGCCAGGCCCTGGCAGGCAGAGGGCTCACTGGGCTGACACCCCAGCATAGTCCCAGGGCCAGGGCTGGGCAGCCGGGAGATGGACAAAGGGCTGGAGGGCAGGCTTTGGTGCCGGAGGGGTGGGGGTGCAGGACTGGGTACCCTGGAGCCCTGCCAGGAGCAACCCCCAAGCACTAACACGGGAGCGGCCCAACAACACAAGCCGACTAGTGCGGGAGCTGTGTCTGGACAGGCTCCCGGGGCCAGGCCCAGAGCAGTGCGGTTCAGGGGGGAATCTGGGTCCTGGGCTCCGACCCCATGTCCTCCTCATGCTCGGCTCCGGCCACCAGCAAACACGAGCAGATCACTGAGATACGTGGAAACCAGCAAGCAGGCTGTCGGGGTGTGCCATAGGTGTGCACATGCACATACACAGACACAAAACAGAAACAGATACACACACAGGACACAGACACACAACACAATATACTCAGGACACACACACTCATACACACATAACAAAATAGACACAGAGACAGACTCATACACACAACACAATACAGACACAGACAACATAATACACAGACACAACACAATACACACGGGACATACACTCACACACACATACGCACAGACACAACACACATACAGACTCAGACAGAGAAACACACATAGATGCAGAGACCACAGAAACACACAATACAGACACTCACAAAGGACATATACTCACACACACAATCATGGTCACACTCCCACTGACACACACAACACAAACAAACTCACAGGCACACAAACATACAGACACACACACACAGAGGACACACACTCACAGTCAAGCTCACAAAGCTCAGTCTCCATCCTGCATGCAGGACGGTGGCCACTAGAGGGCGAAGCGCCATAAGGAAACGGACCAGGTCTGGGAGTCCTCCAGAGGGGTCCCTGGGCGTGTGGAACCAGAAAGACCCCTCTTGTGCTTCCAACCACAGCTCTGCTTGGCCTTCAAGGAGGCCCTGTTCCATGTCCTTCTAGGTGGGCACCCCTCACACACACCTGAGCAGCAGAGGGCAGAGATGTGGGCACGGCGCCCTCACACACCCCCTGAGCACGCACAGGGTGGAGATGGCACCCTCCCTCTGAGCCTTAGTTTGCCTGAAAAGGGCCCAACAGCTCCACTCCCCAGCTTGCTACTGGGAGCAATGATGGCGCTGAAAACCACTGCATGTTCCAACACTAAGAACAGGGACCAGGGCCAGGGCGGGGATGCGAGGAAGGGAGAACGGCCTTGCACATGGCGAGCGGGGCTCGTCCTGGCACCCCACATGGGCCTCTGAGGGATTCCTGAGCACAGAGGCAGGAGTGCCCAAGCACTGATGGCCCCAAACCTCACTGCCCACAAACACAAGCAGGGCCCAGGAGACCTTCCTCCAAGAAGCTGCCCCGATGATGGGGCTAAGGTCCAAGTGTGGCCATGCCCACCCTCCCTCAGGCCCGAGACCCTGAATACGAGCCCCACGAGCAGCGGCCCACCAGGGGGCTTCGCAGCTGAGGGCAAGCAGAAGAAACTCCGGGAACTGGAGAAGCAGGAGGCACAGGGAGTGCAGGATTGAGGAGCCGTCCTGGGCCGGCAGAGGAGGCGGAGGAGTGTCAGGACCTGGGTCAGCACCAGGCCCAGCTATCAGGTTGCGGGTCACTGCCTGGCCCCTGTTCCCATCCCCAAGGGGAAGGAACCCAGACCTTCACAGAAGCTCCTGCTCTCCTATGGGCCATGGGCTGGCACCGACCCACCCCCTGGGTCAGCACCCGCCCCAGCAGACAGGCCAAGGCACCACGCGCAGCCCCACTGCGCCTCTGCCAGCCAACCCTACAGTTCAACCCGCGTCAACCCTGATTACCCCAAAAGGACCTTCCCAGTCCTGGGTACGCTCAGGCTGCTCCTGACCGCCCCTCCAGCCCCCGCACCAGAGCCGCCTGCCTGAGCCCCACTCTAGGCTGCATCCTGCACCCCCACTCACCTCACTAGCACACAGGGGCGCGGTGCGAGGGGGCACAGGCGGGACACTGGGCTCCGTCAGATGCCTCTTGGCGGGCAGCGGGGGGCAGTGCGGAGGGTCGGCGTGGCAGTGGGGTCGGGACGGAGAAGAGGGTGGGGGGCAGGCAGCTCCTCCGGGGTGGGATGGGGGCGCTGTGGGGAAGCCCCCTCCCCCGTGGTGGGCAGCGGCTCAGGCGGGGAGGACACTGTAGGCTGGGAGCGGAAGATGTGTCGCTTCATGGGCACGGGCCGGGGCACGGGCCGGGCGCTGGCTGGGGAGTGTGGGTCGGAGCAGGCCTGCCAGGATGCGGCGACGGTGGCCGGGCAGCTGCAGGCCCATGTCCAGTAGGCGGGCATCACTGAGCCCCTGGCACTCGGCGGCCCACACCAGTCCATGCTGTTCAAAGAGCCCCGTGTACTGCTCCAGGTGCAGTGCCCGCAGCCACTCGGCCACTGAGAGCGCTGCCTCCGCCGCCTCCGCCATGCTTCCTTCTGTTCAGACCTACGGGCACAGAAGGGAGGTTAGGGGCACAGCTGCCCACTCAGCTGCACTCTGTGCGGCAACCAAGCCTGGGCTCCAGCCCTGTGCCCAGTGCCAGCAGGCAGGGAAATGCCACAGTTCTGAACACAAACACCACCACACCTCAAAGATCTACCTCTGCTGGCTGGCTAATGCGGACCATGCCTTGCCTGGCAGATAAACTCACTGCTGACCTTGGCAAATGAGAGGAATCTGCTCTGAGCTGAGGGTAAGAGCCTGGGTTTTAACCAGTATGAATGATGTATTATTGTGGTATATTAATGGTATATTACTGTGGTACATTACTGAAGCATATTACTCTGGCACATTACTGAGGCATATTACCGTGGTATATTACTAAGGTATATTACTGTGGTATATTATTGAGCATATTACTGTGGTACATTACTGAGACATATTACTGTGGTAATATGTAACATGAGAGAGAAGCCTATTTCACAGGCACAGATGGAGCTGCTACTGGCTCTCCCGTGCTCGGCTGATCATGAGGCATCCAGGAGGGAGGGTGGGTTTGGGCCCTGGCCCGCCACCCCAATAGAGCATTGGAAGAAACCAGAGAAACCCCACACCATGATGGCAGCTATTTTCAAGGTCCAGATTCCACAGTTCGTCAGACCTCCGAGAGAGAAGCCCATCTCAAGCCCAACTCGTCAGAACCCCACCCTAGAGAGAAACCTATTTCACAGACACAGATGGAGCTGCTACCAGCTCTCCCCATTGCACGTGGCCGCAAAACAGCCTCACGCTACATCAGTAAATGCAAAAACTAAGAGTGCCCGCACGGCAGAGCCTGGCAAGCTCCCTGTCATATTTGATATGCCAAAACCAGTAACAAGAATAGACCTCATTCATGACCTGAAGGAGTGGTTTGAGGCTCTTCATGTTCCTGGAGCAAGCAGATGCCCTTTAGCTATAGCAGCACAGGACAAGGACAAATGGAGATGTTTCTGTGCCCGCTCTAGCAAATCGATGAACAATGGGAAGACAAGTGATACAAGTGATTACTGTGGTATATTACTGAGGCATATTACTCTGTTACATTGCTAAGGCATATTACTCTGCTACATTACTGAGGCATATTACTCTGCTACATTACTGAGGCATATTACTCTGCTACATTACTGAGTCATATTACTTTGCTACATTGCTGAGGCATATTACTCTGCTACATTGCTGAGGCATATTACTCTGCTACATTACTGAGGCATATTACTCTGCTACATTACTGAGGCATATTATTCTGCCACATTACTGAGGCATATTACTCTGCTACATTACTAAGGCATATTTCTCTGGTACATTACTGAGGCATATTACTGTGGCATATTACTGAGGAATATCACTGTGGTATATTACTGAGGCATATTACTGTAGCACATGACTGAGGCATATTACTGAGTCATATTACTGTGGTATATTACTGAAGCATGTTACTATGGTATATTACTGTGGTACATTCACTTAATCACTTGGTCACTTGAATCCCGTTATTCATCAATTTGCTCGAGTGGGCGCCAGTAACATTTCCATTGAACCCTATCACATGCCAATGTAGCCCAATGGCATCTGGTTGATTCAGGAATATGAAGAGCCTCAAACCATTCCTTCAGGGTCTTGACAAGGAAGTCTGACCATCTTGTAGGTGGGTGGCCATATAATCTTTTGACATCCCGTGGGATCCAGTCAGTAACGGCTCTAGTCCAGCAGTTGTCTCCAAATCGCATTACATGGGGCCGGAGCAATAGCCGGCACCAGGTAGGGCGTTTGCCTTGCACGCGCCGGCCTGTGCCGCCCGGGTTCGATCCCGGCGTCCCATATGGTCCCCAGCGCACCGCCAGGAGTGATTCCTGAGTGCAGAGCCAGGAGTAACCCCTGAGCATTGCGGGTGTGACCCAAAAAAAAAAAAAAGCAAATCGCATTACATGTCCAGTCCATCTGATTTTCGATGCCTTGGCAAACGAGACAGCATCCCTGATTCTGGAATAGCAACGGAGGTCGTAACTCCGGATTCCTTCTCTCACTTGAGTGAGGCATGATATTCAAGCATAGCTCTTTTCGATTCCTCTCTGGGAGACCCGAATAGCATTCTCATCCTGCTTTCGTAGGGCCCAGGTCTCTGAGGCGTATGTTAATGCAAGGAGAACGGTGGAGTCGAAGAGATGTGCCCGAGCCGGAGGTTCTTTGTCCTTTTAGCTATTTCTTCGATGCCTTTGAAGGCATTCCATGCCGCCTCTCTTCCTCCTGCGCAGCTCAGGTTTTTAGGTCGTTCATCATGTTGATTTCTCGACCTAGGTACACATAACTGCTGCATTCAGAGATGTTTGTTCCATTGAGAGTGAATGGGGCCTCTGGAATTAGTTCATTTTTCATAAACATGGTTTTCTTTAGATTCAGCTGTAGACCTATCTTTCCACATTCTTGGTCGAAGTCAGCCAGCATTTGTGCCGCTTGGCTAATGTTTGGTGTTACTAGAACGACGTCATCAGCAAAGCGGAGGTGGTGTAGTTGCCGACCATCTATCTTCACTCCCCATTCCTTCCCATTCTAATTGTTGCATGATGTTCTCGAGGGTGGCGCTGAAGAGTTTTTGGTGAAATGGTATCACCCTGTCGAACCCCTCTTTTGACATCAATGATCACTTCTTTGTAGAATGGTGAGATCCTGGTGGTGAATCTGTAATAAAGTTCACGAAGGATCTTGATGTATTGGGTTTGAACACCCTGTTTGATTAGGGCTTCGATGACCGCTTCAGTCTCCACAGAATCAAAGGCTTTCTGTAAATCAATGAACGTGAGATAGAGCGGCATCTTGTACTCCCTACAAACCTCGATGAGCTTGGTTACTGTGTGGATATGGTCGATTGTGCTGAATCCTTTCCAGAAGCCTGCTTGCTCGCATGGTTGTCCTTCATCTAGTGTTCTGCTAATCCTGTTCAGGATGACTCGTGTAAACTAGCTTGTAGATGACGGACAACAGGCAGATGGGGCGATAGTTGCTGATGTCGTGAATGTCTCCCTTCTTGAACAGTAGAACTATCCTGCTGGTTTTCCATTGGGAGGGCACCTTGCATTCGGACAGGTAGCGTGTGAAGAGCCGACCTAGTGTATTGAT
>JAJIBD010028444.1:0-30839 GCA_021461705.1 Cryptotis parvus
AGGATCACTTGATCCTTGATCACTTGAATCCCGTTATTCATCGATTTGCTCGAGCGGGCGCCAGTAACATTTCCATTGGACCCTATCACGTGCCAATGTAGCCCAATGGCATCTGGTTGATTCAGGAATATGAAGAGCCTCAAACCGTTCCTTCAGGGTCTTGACAAGGAAGTCTGACCATCTTGTAGGTGGGCGGCCACGTGATCTTTTGACATCCCGTGGGATCCAGTCGGTAATGGCTCTAGTCCAGCGGTTGTCTCCAAATCGCATTACATGTCCAGCCCATCTGATTTTCGATGCCTTGGCAAGCGAGACAGCATCCCTGATTCTGGAATAGCGACGGAGGTCAGAACTCCGGATTCCTTCTCTCACTTGAGTGAGGCGTGATATTCCAAGCATAGCTCTTTTCGATTCCTCTCTTGGGAGACCCGAATAGCATTCTCATCCTGCTTTCGTAGGGCCCAGGTCTCTGAGGCGTATGTTAATGCAGGGAGAACGGTGGAGTCAAAGAGATGTGCCCGGAGCCGGAGGTTCTTTGTCCTTTTAGCTATTTCTTCGATGCCTTTGAAGGCATTCCATGCCACTCTCTTCCTCCTGCGCAGCTCAGGTTTTAGGTCGTTCATCATGTTGACTTCTCGACCTAGGTACACATAACTGCTGCATTCAGAGATGTTTGTTCCATTGAGAGTGAATGGGGCCTCTGGAACTAGTTCATTCTTCATGAACATAGTTTTCTTTAGATTCAGCTGTAGACCTATCTTTCCACATTCTCGGTCAAAGTCAGCCAGCATTTGTGCCGCTTGGCTAATGTTTGGTGTTATTAGAACGATGTCATCAGCGAGCGGAGGTGGTGTAGTTGCCGACCATCTATCTTCACTCCCATTCCTTCCCATTCTAATTGTCGCATGATGTTCTCGAGGGTGGCGCTGAAGAGTTTTGGTGAAATGGTATCACCCTGTCGAACCCCTCTTTTCACATCAATGATCACTTCTTTGTAGAATGGTGAGATCCTGGTGGTGAATCCGTAATACAGCTCACGAAGGATCTTGATGTATTGGGTTTTGAACACCCTGTTTGGCTAGGGCTTCGATGACTGCTTCAGTCTCCACAGAATCAAAGGCTTTCTGTAAATCAATGAGCGTGAGACAGAGCGGCATCTTGTACTCCCTACAAACCTCAATGAGCTTGGTTACTGTGTGGATATGGTCGATTGTGCTGAATCCTTTCCGGAAGCCTGCTTGCTCGCATGGTTGTCCTTCATCTAGTGTTCTGCTAATCCTGTTCAGGATGACTCGTGTAAACAGCTTGTAGATGACGGACAACAGGCAGATGGGGCGATAGTTGCCGATGTCGTGAATGTCTCCCTTCTTGAACAGTAGAACTGTCCTGCTGGTTTTTCCATTGGGGAGGGCACCTTGCATTCGGACAGGTAGCGTGTGAAGAGCCGAGCTAGTGTATTGATGAGTACCGGCGGCAGATTCTTCAGGTGTTCGGGTCTGACTTTGTCTGGGCCTGGTGCTGTTCCCTTCTTTACCGACGAGATGGCATGTCGGATTTCAGAAGGGAGAACGTTGGGAATGACATATCCATCCTGTGGAATTTGGTATGTGGGCAGGTGGATGTGGCTATCAAAGAGATTTGAGTAGAAGTCCTGGATAATCTTCTCCATTGCCTTTCTGGAAGATGTGATAGATCCATCAGGGCGTCGGAGGGCAGTCATCTTGGTCTTATAGTTGGCGAAGGACAGGCGGGCAGTGCGAATGCTTTTCCCGGCTTCTGCTGCATCTTCCAGTATTTCTGCTCTTCTGTCTTTGAGGTCTTCTTTTTTATCGCTTCTCTGCACCGTTTAGCAAGCTTGGACGTTAGCATTTGGTCTCCTGAGGCTCGCGCCTTGCCACGTTGGCGAATGAGCTCGAGAGTTTCTGAAGACAGGCGTCCTTTTGTGTCTTTCTCTCTCTCTCGGCATTCTTCGCACAATCATGGAGGTGCTGAACCAGTCGGTTGTATTCTTCATCGATGTCGTCAATGATGGTATCTTCCCATGTTGCTGCAATGGTGCCAAAGAGTTCCCAGTTGGTGGTCGTTCTGGGAGTTCTCTTCTTAAACTTTGCAGCCTTTTCTCCCCGTTGCGGGAAGTAGAATTTTGCACGAAGGAGACGGTGGTCCGATCCTGTTTGGAATTTGGGGACGACAGCAACATCGGTCAGACAAAACCGTCGATTGAAGATGATGTGGTCAATTTCATTGTGGAACTGTCCGCCAGGAGATTCCCATGTCCAACGTTTCGCTTCAGCTTTCTGGAACTGTGAGTTCCCATGAATGGTCTTGGTGGACATGATGAACTCAGATAGTCTCTCACCCTGTTCGTTCCATTCTAGGCCATGGGTCCCGATGTGGAGTTCTTCAGCCGATCTTCTTGGTCCTATCTTGGCATTAAAATCACCGACTATGATCTTGTAGAAGGTGTGATCTTTTTTTATAGAACTCCTCCAATTCCATGTAGAATTTCTCAATTTCATCTTCTTTGTATGTGGATGTTGGTGCGTAGACAATGAAGATAGAAATTGCTGGCAGTGGGCCACATCTCTTCAAGTGTAATCGTCCTATTCGGTTTGTTAGGCATTCAAATGAATCAATGTTGACGGCCATGTTCGTGTTGACAAGGACACCAACGCCACCGATGCCTCTTTCGTCGCATGTTCCAAGGAACAATTCTTCTCCGGTGTCCAAATACAGCATGATGCAACTGGCGCCTCCTCGTCTCAGTCAGACCAATGATGTCGTACTTGATCTTTTTTGCTTGCAGCATCAGATCCCTCAATATATGCTTCCGATGCCAGCGTACGTGCATTGAAAGTACAGACAGTCATTTTAGTCCTTCTTCGTTTTGGCAGCCCTAGGATGGCCATGAAATTTTGTCTGGCACTGCTTGTTTTGCCTTTCTTACTGCTGCCGTATTAAGGGCTCTTTCGGGGTCAGGAAAATAAACATTTCTGTTACTGGATTTGGCATATCGAACACACATCGGACAGCTTGCCAGGCTCTGCCATGCGGGCGCTATATTCTCATTACTTTGTGGGACTCTCTCAGAGGGGTGGGTTGAATATTTACGGTAATTTGGAGGTAAATCAGGCGCCTTGCAGGGAAAGCTGGTTTCTGCTCTGCCGGGTGTACCTGTGTCTTAGGCTCAAGCATTCCTGGCCTTGAAATACTCTCCTCTGAAGGGCGGGTCTCTGCGTGGTGGGTCCTTGTAGGCTGGGTTTCTGACAAGCCAGGCTGGAGACTGGATTAATCTGGGGGCTGGAGACTGGATTAGTCTGCTGGGTGGAGATCTTACCTGCTGCAGAGTGTGGATTGTGAAGACCGCTGCCAGCAAAGGTGTGGGGAGTTTCTCTGGGCTCCTCCGAGGCTCCATCGGGATGGTGGACTCGGGTCGGAGAGTTGCCTCGTGGTCCATGGAATGCAGGGGTTCAACGGGGAAAGCTGGTTTCTGCTCTGCGGTGTACCTGTAACACAGCAGCAAATAAGTACACCACTACGAAGATTACAGTTTAAGATGTGTGACCACTTTTCATCAAATGAATAATGTAGAGGAAAATCAGATGTCCAGGAATGACTAAAAGCAGCAGAACTTAAGCAGACTTATTATTTTACTCCTGGGCCACAAAATGTTCTACACGGGTAGGAGACAACCTATGGGTTCATCAGGCAACTCTCCTGGGAATGCCTTGGCCAAATTTGGTACCAGAGATGCCTTCACCAAATTTGGTACCACAGTATAAGGAGAAAAAAAGAAAGAGTGGAAGGAAGGGGAGAAAAGACAGGTAAGGAAGGCGGCCAGGTCAGTGGATCAAGCCATAAAACTGGTGTTAAGGAATGATGGAGCCAAATATTCAAATCACATATTCAACAGCACTGAAATTTAGACACTGAAACCAAACTTAGAAATTGCTTGTCAAGAGGGCAGGCTAGAGCAGGTATGGGGGTGGGGTATGGTAGGGAACCTGGTAACATTGATGGAGGGATGTTGACACTGGTTGTAGGATTGGTGATGTAAAATCCTGTGTCTAAAACTCAACTATAAATGACTGCAAATCATAATGTTTTAATTGATAAAATGTGGGGAAATGCAAGTCAATGGAGGTAAAATCACAGGTTACTGCTTAGTAGTTGGTCTTTTTTTGAAAGTTTGCCAACTCAGTATATAAGCAGTTGTGCTTCCTTCAGCAGGTAGGTCTTGGATAGATCTCTGGCGGTCACGTAGGAGAATTGCTAATTTTTCCAAAAGGCTTTAAAGAAACTGCTGTCTGCCAAATCTCTCCAGTGAGCCACTGAATGGCAGAAACAGGACTTTGTATAGTGTTTGTGGTGGATAATGCGGCTGAATTAATGATGATGAAGGAGCCTTCACAGAGCTGTTTCTTGACTTTTAATTATACAATTTCTCAACTTTAATGACTCATCACTGTCATATCTGAATTACACACACAAAATCATCCTGGGACACACACATTGTAGATTAATTCTCACACTCAAATTTATAAACTGTCCACCACATGATTTATACTTCATTTAACTTTGCCCTAATAAAGCCATACTCTTTCCCATCTATTCTGTATTTGGGGAATATTAGTCTTTCGCTTGCATCCCTATGTACTGTGAATATATTCAAGATTAATTTGAAACTATATAAGAAATTGAGGACTAACAAACTCATAGGGTCTTTTCACATTTATGATTTTATTTTATTAGACCCTTTAATTATTTGAGTTTAGTACTTTGCATACTGAACATAGTGTTTACTCTCATGAGAGGTTAGCAGTTTGTATACTAAAAAATTATATTTTTTCTTTCCACCAAATCAAAACACACTTGTCAAATGTTCTGTCCTCCATAGTCATTCTATCCTATCAGTCAATAGCACTCCTACCACCCCAAACTATAATAAGTTTTTCATATGCAAGGGAGTCACCAAATGGACTATGGTAGAGAGGTTTGGGGAAGACTGAAGAGTGACAAAGAGGAAGAGCTATCCAGAGATTAGAAGTATCAGGAAATTGATCACCCTTGAGACCAGGGGACTAAAATTTAAAAGTTCCAGTATAAGTTCCAGTATCTAGAAACAATAATAAACAATAGTAATAGACAATAATGAACAAATAAACAATGAATGACACTGTTGGAGACTGTGTTGCAATGAAAAAAAAATCTGTGTAGGTAGATGACCACCACCAGTGAAGGAGTCACGTTCCTCGGGTGGTTTATGTGAAGTGAAAGAGAGCATCCCCCGAGAAGGAAATATATCTATTCGATCACTACCCTCCTCTATCATCCAGGCAGTACCTGGGAAATTCAGGACTGCTGAAAGGCTGCAATGACCCCCTGCCATACATGAATGCTCAGATTCTGCCAGTTCCACAAGGTAGCCATTGGTTGCACCTAAAGTCAACTGCTGTGCACTGTGTAGGAAGATGATCTCTGCCATCTAATTTGTCAGGGAGCCATGAACTCAGTCTTTTATTTTCTTTTCCCAAATTTTATTACACCATTTTAGACATACTATTGCAAGATGCTCATGTAATGTGATTTGGTTCTACAGTTTTCCAACACCCATCCCTCCACCCAAACCCATCTCCCATCACCAATATCCCCACGTTCCTCCACCCTCCCACACCTCAACTACTTAGTGGGTTCTGTATGTCTTTTCTCTCCTCTCTATTTTTTCCTCCCGCCAAACTTTCCTGCACATCGTAGAATGCAGTGCATTAAAGGACATTACTGTTTCCACTATTTTGATGGACCGGCGGCCGCAAGAGGCCGCCACGACCTGAGCTCGAACTGGTTTTGCTGTTAATCTGGTCATGAGGTAGTATCCCAGCGTCCAGACAGTGAAGGTGGTGGCTAGTGTGGTGGGCGAGTCTCATCCGGCTGCTTCCGGGACCCCCAGAGGTGATGGGCCCACTCCCAAAACCCAACTGTCCTCCTGGGAGCCCCATGGTCAGCTTAGCCTGGGAAAGCGGAGTTCCAGATTCCCCAGCTGCCTTTGAGTCTCTGCATGCTATGGCTGGTCGCCCCAGGGCAGCTCCTGGGTGGGGCCACCAGGCTCAACAAAATGGAGGGGGGAGCTCCACAAAATGGAGGGGTGGACTCAGTCTTGAGCAAGGAATTGCTCTTTTCAGGAAAGTCTTAAATCTTACCCAAGCTTTTCAGGTCTATCACCTAACAGAAAGAATTTCAAGAAAGTCAGAGAAGTGTGACAAGTTTTATTGGGGAAGTAAAGGTAAGAAAGAAGAAAGGAATATAAAGCTATGTGCTCATGAGAACAAGACTGGTTTATCCAGAATGGAAGAGCTCAGAGTATGCATCTTAGATGGAGAATTGGGCCATTTCCATAATGAGGCGTGCCCTCAGCGTAAAACTAGACATCTCAAGAGGGGAGATGCAGGCTGTATGCTCACAGCATGTGTGCCAGAAACATATGTGTGCCTCTCCCTCTGCCAACTTAGTTTATATACAGTTTTCCAAAATGCCACCTTGCTCAGTCCATTTGCTAGGGTGGTTTCCAAGAGGAGAGCTTGGAGCAGTTGATGATCTTCTTTTAACATTATTTTCAAGGCCTCTGTTGGGCCTGGAATTCTTCACCTACACAGCTTTTACAGGCTTTGGAGATGTGTCCTTTTGTGTCAAAGGCCTCCATGCCTTCGAGGTGGTTTAGGTATCACATAGTTTTCCCAAACATGCATTATCAAGGCTACCTTGCCTGCAACACCACTATGAAAAAAAAAACGCAATCTCTAAGCTTGAGATAGTCTACTGGGGAAAACAGTGTAGGTCTTAGAATATAAATGGGCAGCAAAACTGTGGCCAGGGAAGAATAGAACAAAACACTAAGGGACTGATAGATGTAGAAGGCAGGCAATGTGCACTAAAGCAAAATAGAAAACTGTCACACCTTTATACTTTAAGGATGCCTGGTGAATTATCTCTGTGCCTTCCCTTAATGCACTCATTGACTTTTAGCGTGCTTACTAAATGTTCTTAATATCTCTATCAGCTTAAATAATAACTGACATACTGGATACCAGGGTGGGGAGAGATTGTATTAAAGATGTATTGAAGATGACCCTAAATCTTGGACAGTTCTTGTGTGTTGCTTATCTCATTATCTTAGACCAGCCCTGCCTAAAATAGCTATAGAAACAGTTTAGGAGATTATGGACAGAAATCAATGATGCACTGCAGAGGAAAAGTGGACATTTGGGTGTCTCTGCTACCCATTACTACTGGAATTAGTGTCATCCTTTACCTCCAGATATAGTTTTCCCTTGCACTCACATACTATCACCGTTGTTATTACATAGAAACCCAGACTGACACTGAATCAAATGGGCAAGGTTTTATGACCCTTTTCACCTTTCAGTCATGCCCCTATTTTAGTTTTTCCGTTGATTCTCTTCTTTTCTTCCCTGTCTGCATTCATTTGATCAGCCCTCACTAAGTGTTTACTTTGTACTGGGAAATATTTTAGAATTAGGAGTTTAGAGGTGTGGGAAAAGGTGGCAACCTAAACCTATTCTCACAGTGACTGTAGATCTGAAGTAACTTTTCTCACCTGCTTTTTTTAAATCACATCTGGAATTGCTTCTGGACATGGGTTCACTGTAAGTTTTATTTTCTGGGTACTTTTTTGTTTAAAAGTATGGCAATACTACCAATTTATTCAGTCAATGGACACAATCTATAGTGTACATTAGACAACAGAATGGAGTGTAAGAGAAGAAATATAACACAGAGCAGCCATAAGAATATATAGCAAATGATCGTGTATCTTAATTGCAGCCCTGCCCCTCAAGGTGTTGCAGGTGTGGATGCGGTGCCCAGCTGTGTCAGCAGGTGGCAGTAGGAGACAGGCTTGTCTACACCCCTCAGGGCCCCTGCCCGTGGGCCCTGGATGGTTGATGGTCTGACATAGAAAAAGACTGGGCCCTCTGGGATGAACCCAGAGGCACGGCAGAGCCTGGCAAGCTACCCGTGGTATATTCAATATGCCAAAACAGTAACAATAATGGACCTCATTCCCAGCCGAATAAAGTCGTTACTGGTGCCCTCGAGCAAATCGATGAATGGGAAGGCAGGTGATCTTAATTGCAGCAAGTTTATGGCCTGACTTTTCTAATAGCTACTTTTAGGATGGGCAGGAATAGCAAGGGGGTTCTTTGGGATGACGGAAGGTTGTTTATGTGGTTAGTATGTAGGAAATCATAATTCAGACCAAAAGAGGAATAGGCTATAAACTCATAAAAAAATGTAGGCAGACTTGTATCAAAATGAGGCTCCTTCTCTTATCACAAAATGGCCACCATTATAAGTGTCTCTGTAACGAGTTGTAGATCCAATACTAGAATGAGAAAAATACAGAGTTCTTCACTTTTCAACACAACGTTAGTGCAAAGACTCTGAGGGCATCATTTTACCATTTGGGGACTCAGAAACCTCATCTATGATGAAAGAACTGATACTATTATTGATAGATGTCTGTAGCCATTTTGGTTTATCATAATCTTATATTCAATGTCAAATAATTTAGTTGAAAGTTGGGGTGGGGAATGTACTAAACACCCTGCACCACCCTACCTGCTTAGGATTAAGTTCATACCCTGCCTTAAATCCTTGTTTTAATCCCTTCTCTCATTGTACATAATTAGCTGACAGAGACCCCACCCTATTGCCTGATTGGCTGATCCAGAGTTCACAGCCTACTTTCCCCAACTTAAATATCCCTGTTCAACCTAATAAAGGAGAACTATTTTCCCAAAGTGATTTGTGGAAACTTCTTTATGGGTGCTTTTACTTGACCTACTTTGTGGGTGGGCAATTTGACGTTCTTTGTGGGTGTTCTGCTGGCTCAAGATCTGACCTTTACCAGAGACATCAGCATCTCTCACCAGCCACATCAACAGGGAATGTCAAAAATCTGAATTACAGAAAGAATGTGTGTTTCTCATACTGACAGCAGCATGACATGGTTTGTCCTCCCCGGTCTATATTTTTCTTCTCTCAAATAGTTCCTGTTTCAGAACTGTTGGGTAATCAAAATAAAAAAATTGTTTTTTCTTTTAGGCCAGTAGACTGGCTTCTGCTCTCCACTTAGTGAAGGAAGTAAGTCTTCTAATTGAATTGTCTTTTCCTTGACCTGTGTGAGAAACTGTCACCCAAATCGACAAGCAAGACAGAAGCTAATTATCAGAAGCTGATAGACAGGCTCTTCATTGTCTCCTGTTCACTATTTTTTGGGGGAGGGAGATTTGCAGGGAGTACACACCAAACAGTGCTCAGTGTTACTCTGCATTCTGCACTCTGCGCTCAGGATCATTTCTGAAGAGGATGGGATTATGGGACCATATGGGGTGCAGGGGGTTGAACACAGATTGCCTAGATACAAGGCAAATGCCCTACCCTCTATATTATAAATCTAGCACCTCCTGTCTGTTTTTCTTGGGTTATCTACCACTAGAATTTCCACCTTTTATGCTGACTTGTGCCTATAGAAATTTCTAAACTCATGCGCTGTCCCATTTGAAGGGTGACAGTATATCACAATTTGGGCTGGTTTATCTGGTATGGAGGCTATACCCATTCATCATATTACTGACTGGCTTTTCTAGTATGGAGGTTAAAGAGTGATAAGCTAAGGAACATTTCCCTGGAGGAAACTAGGAAGCTCCACTCTCCTTCCTCTAAGAGCCAACTTCTGATACTTAAGTCACTGTCCTTGTAGTTGATCTGTTGTATATCTCTCGCCAATAATATGCCATTCGTAGTTGTGAATAGAGTTTTGTTGTTTGATAGCAATGATGAATGAAGGCTTATGAAAATTTGGTTTTGAAATTTTATAATAAACTACAGCAGTCATTTCATGGAATATCAACTGCAGGAGATAAAAGGATGACACCAATGGACCTGGATGTAGACTTCTCTGGGAATGTTAGTGTGAATGGTACTCATGATGTCTGTTGCTAGTGAAGGAAGTTTGAGACCAAGACTCTTATTTTGCTCCCTATTTGTTGACTGCCATAGTCAGAGATAAAAGTTTCATGGATCTTCTTATAAAACTCTCATCTGGATTAGAAAGAATAATAGTTCAAGAGAAATAGTGAAATGGGCTAAATGAATGTTTTGTATGCAGGGTTCCTGAATTCATTCCCTGACACCACATGATCCATCATTGCTGGGTGTACCACTTGGGTGTGGACCAAAAAAAAATGGAAAAAACAATATGTATCTTAGAATGTAAAGCAAATGGAATGGAATCCTCTAAAATATCTGAACTGGAGCATGAAGACCAGGTACACCACCTGAGAAG
This sequence comes from Cryptotis parvus, assembly GCA_021461705.1. Taxonomy (NCBI): domain Eukaryota; kingdom Metazoa; phylum Chordata; class Mammalia; order Eulipotyphla; family Soricidae; genus Cryptotis; species Cryptotis parvus. Next base: position 10,364 of record JAJIBD010028444.1, read on the forward strand.
CTATGGAAAGTGCAGACTAATCATAAATGGCAAATTACTTGGGCTATTAAAAGGCTATTTAACTCAACTTCTCAAGGAGAAATATGTTAACCCTAGTAAGTGTGATTTGGTTTGGTTCTGGATTCTTACCTGATAGCTATCTATAGACATAGATATAGATAGAGATATACAGATATATCATATCCTGGTCTGTTGTTCAGGATATGAAGAGCCTCAAACCGCCTTCGGGGCCTAGTCGCGCTGTCCGTTTTCTTATATCACTTGATCACTTGGACATCCCATTATTCATCGATTTGCTCAAGTGGGGCCAGTAACATTTCCATTTGTCCCTGTCACGTGCCAGTGTAGCCCAATGGCATTTGCTTGCTCCAGGAATACGAAGCCCCTCAAATCGTTCATTCAGGGTCTTAACAAAGAAGTCTGACCATCTTGTAGGTGGGCGGCCACGTGATCTTTTGACATCCCATGGGATCCAGTCGGGAATGACTCTAGTCCTGCAGTCCTCTCCAAGTCACATTACATGTCCAACCCATCTGATTTTTTGTAGCCTTGGCAAATGAGACAGCATCCCTGACTCTCAATCATGGACAGAGGTCAGAACTCCGATTCCTTCTCTCACTTAAGTGAAGTGTGATATTCCAAACATAGTTCTTTGATTCCTCTTTGGAAGACCTGAATAGCATTCTCAAGCTGCTTTCGTAGGGCCCAGGTCTCTGTGGCATATATTAATGCAGAGAGAATGGTGGAGTAGAAGAGATGTACCGGGAGCTGGAGTTTCTTTGTCCTTTTGGCTATTTCTTTGATGCTCTTGAAGACATTCCATGCTACTCTCTTCCTCCTGCACAGCTCAGGTTTTAGGTCATTCATCATGTTGACTTCTCTACCTAGGTACATATAACTGCTGCTTTCAGAGATGTTTATTCCATTGAGAGTGAATGGAGCATCTGGAACTATTTTGTTATTTGTGAACATTGTTTTGTTGAGATTCAGCTGTAAACCTATCTTTCCATATTCATGGTCGAAGTGAGCCAGCATTTATGCCGCTTGGCTAATCTTTTGGTGTTATTAGAACAATGTCATCAGCGAAGCAGAGGTGTTGTAGTTGCCGACCATTTATCTTCACTCCCATTCTTTCCCATTCTAATTGTTGCATGATGTTTTTTTGAGGGTGGTGCTGAAGAGTTTCAGTGAAATGATATCACCCTGCTAAACCCCCTCTTTTTACATCAATAATCTATATATGATATATGTATATATGACATGCATATATGATATACATAAAATATCTCACGATATATATCATGCAAGCAAATATATATCATGCAGGAAAAAGAAATATAAAAGGATTATATATATACACATATATATGTATATATATTTTCCTTTGATTTGGGGACACACCCAGAGGTGCTCAGGATTTACTCCTGGTTCTATGACCAAAGATCATTTCTGGCTGGCTTGAGAGACTGACCATATGAGTTCTTGGTATTACCAGAGTTGGCTGCATGCAAGGCAAGTTCCTTCCAGTTATATTATCATTCTGACCCATTTTGCACATTATTTTGGAATGGCTACAATACTCTTGAAACATGTTACACTTCTTCAGACTTACTTAAACATGCCAATAATTAAAAATTAAAACTGAAGAGAGTTGTAGAGACTCTTTACTTCAGTTCTCTTAGTTTAAAGATGAATCACCCCAAATTGTATCATTTGCTGATTTAGAATCTAACAAGAGGCTTTACTGACTCTTCATTGCTTTCTGACCCAAAGTATGAAATTTTCATCAGTAGACCTTATAAAGTCATCCTAACAAAGACCTTTCTATTTTTTTTTAAATTTCTATATTTGAGTTGGAACCCCATGTCTATAGTGACTAAGAGGACTGGATTTCTTATGGGTCCCAGAAAGATGTATGTACTTAATTTTTCAGATAAGCCAGAGAGTGAAATTTATGTCTTAATATCGGCAATAAATTAAAATCTAAAAAGATAATGTAACATAGCCATATAGCATAAGTTGTCAAGGCAAATACACCTACTTGTCCTTAGCCTCTAATCTTCATGAATATTAGGGATCAAAAAGCTATTTTAGTTCACACATCTGTTTGAATGGCACAATGCAGAGCTCAGGAAATTCTCTCCCCAATTAGCTTAGTCACAGTTTCTTTCTTTGAACAAGGGGATTTTGCTTACAGAATTTAGAAGATGAATCAGAGTTTATGAAACTCTATTCATGGTACCAGAATGAATGGAGGACTGATATTTAATTCAACCTGTGACATGTTTGAATTGCCTTCAGAATGGTTGTCTTTGTTGTTATTCTAAGACATAAGACTTTTTGTGTGTTTTTTTTGGGTGGTCACACCTGGCAATGCTTAGGGTTTCTCCTGGCTCAGTGCTCAGGAATTACTCTTGGCGGTGCTCAGAGGACCATATGGGATACCAGAGATTGAACCCAGGTTGGCAGCGTACAAGGCAAATGCCCTACCCGCTGGACTATCACTCCGGCCCCCCAGAAAACTGCTTTTTTTCCTCCTGGGATTAACTCTTCATCAAATGGTGAATTCAGGAATTATTTTTTCATATTTATCTACACATTGAATTAACAATGATGAGAATGTTGTGTCCATGCAGTTAGACAAGGGAAAATGTAATGTTCCTGCACCAGTAGAATTATTTTATTAATACCTTTTGTACATATATACAAAAAGTATACATACAACACCTTAGAATTAATTTGAAAAAACTTGACACATGGAATAAATAACCTGTCTCCAAATCAAGAACGAGCATGAACAGCCACCAGGAGCTCCTTAAGCCCTCTTTTCAAATATTCACTCTGCTCCCATTTCACCAAGTTGGTCACAATTCTGACAAACACAAAAATTATCCTTTTTTTGCTCAACATTATTTAAAGTGTTAATTATATTGTGTAGAGTTTATGGCTGAAGTGTATAGCTATCATGTAGTATTCTGTTGTATATATAATACTATCTATTGGAACAGCTCTTCTGGTGATTATGATACTCAATGAAGTTTGACCTTAAGTAAGAGCTTAAGTTCTCTCAAGAATTCATTCTAAGCCAATTTTCCTACTCTTTGTCACTATCTTTTTGTATAGGCTGATACCTCAATTTCCTTCTGAGAAGTTCTTTGCTATAGCTACTTGTTGGAACAGATCTCGACGCCAAAGATGCTTCAAGAATAACTGACCAATGTTCATATTTTGCTATATGTATTAATGATTAGATAGAATTGGAATAATAACAAAAATATTATGGGTAACAGGTGTTTATCATCAAGGCTCACCTTTATGAGAATTGTTACTAGAAAGCATTCATTGTTATGGGATAACAATTTAAAGAACAAAAATTGTAGAGAAGGAAAATGCAATTTTTTGTGGTGAAAGAGATATGAAGAAGTAGAAATACCATGGAAACAAAACCCCTGAGCATACTAAAGTTATATCATGGGCAATAAACTAAAGCTCATATAGGAGGTGAGAGGGCTCAGTAGCAAAGAGTGGTGAACTACAGTTGTGCAATATATTAGAAATGAGAACAAATATTTTCCATGATGGGACTAAAGCAAGATTTGGACACTGAATTGTCGGGTAGCTGCTGGGGTCCCCAACAATATCAGGACAGAAGTTCTATTCTACCTCTGAGGCCAAAGGGAATGGATGAAAACTCATGAGTCTGGCGCAGTTCCAAAAAGGCTTTTAATAGTACAAAAGCTCTACCACCACAATCCAATATAATGGTAGACCTCTAGCTCTGGTTAGAACTTAGACCATACATGAGGGTTCAAGTCTCCTACCAAAGAGGATACCACCAGAGAGAGTGTCCCACCAAATTGGATCCCACCAGAGAGGAGTCCTACCAAAGAGAGATCCTACCAGAGAGGAGTCCCAACAAAGAGAAATCCTACCAGAGAGAAGGTGTACCTCAAATTTGTCCCCTTAGATTCACCAAAGTAATCCTAACTGTTGACAGTGAGGGTCCTGTCAACAAAGATAAACTCAGCAGCTTCTAGGTATTAGAAGAGTATAGAAGGGTGGTGCCACTCCCTACTACAGGTCTAAACAAATGATTATGCCAAGGACTAATCCCTTCTTCCAAGATTATCTCTTATGTAAAACACTGGAGAGAGAGGGGGCTGGTATAAAGTAATACATCTTAATTTTATGGGCTTCATGTAATCTAGATGGTATCCACAAGGTCCTTCTTATTTATTACCTGCACCAGGGTGATTCTGAGTATCTTGTTCTCTGTATACTGAAAGGCTCACACTTGCCTGCTAGAGGGCAAACTAGTATGATCCTTCCTATAATCTTAACATAGTCTCAATGTAGCCAGGGTGGTAGTTTCTTGGTGAATTCTAACTTTCCCACACTGGGCACAGTGGGTATAAAGAGGAGCTATGCCCAATATAGATAACATAGAAGTCTTAGTAGATGTATAATAATAAGTCAGAAGTTACTCAGAGTCAATGTGACTTCTGTAACTGCCACACCCTTCATCAGTGGTTACATAGAAGAGAGATCTCATTAGTATAAACCCTGGTATAAGAACATGTAAATAGATTAAACTGTGAGTGGATAAAGGAGCAAAGCTCCCAAATTAGCTAGGCCTGTCATCCAACACTGAACTACTTTGGACTCATAAATAGTACGTCATGCAAGATTACATGAAAGTCCTACATCCTAGTGTGACTACTAGCCCCATATGAGTCCTGTAATTGATGGTGTATACGTTCTTTGACACAAATAAACCAAAACATCCCCTCAAGATATCAAATATTCCAGATGCACTGGCTTGCAATATGTCCCTTAACTTTCCATGAACATATATGTCTTATTGTTCAGGATAATTTCTCCTCCTTCACCTAAATCCTATTCCTTAAGATATTATGTAAAGGGAGCCACTTAGTTCCTCTGCTCTTCTGCCATGCTTAATTAGTAAACCCTTTCCTCAGATCTAGAATCCTCTGAATTTTCAGCAGGTTTACTGAAGTAAATTCAGGCATCTGTGTCATCACTATCTGGCCCAGCCTTACTCACAGTCAATGTTTAATCAGTGATGGGAATCACAAAAGATCTGATTTTTCTACTAAGACATACCACTCCACCTATAACCAGTTTATACAACAGAAGATCATGGCCTAGAAAGGTGACAACATTTGTAAGTGTTTGTTGAACTCTCTCTAGGACAAATAAGACCAGATATCCCTAGTGGGTTTCAGTTCCAAGCTCTGGTCTCCTTCACACTCCTAAATCCCTTCTCCACACTTCAGTAGGGGACCTGAGATAATTCAAGGGCTTTCAATGACCATGTGCAATTAATTGTAATGAAATATATCCAATTAGTGTTAGCACATTTCCAGGACTGTCATCAACCTGTTCTGGAGCAATTAAACTTAATTATCTTGTTGTCATTTCTTTCTTTCATTTTTGTCTTATTAATGAGAGTTTCTGCAAACAAATAAATAAAGTCTTTATTTCAATGATGAAAATTTGGATTTAGCATCTAAATTTTATAAACAACTTGAACGCAGCTTTACTTAGTTTGGACCCACTAGGGTCCAAACTTTATGCTTACAATAAAAAGGCTTTATTATAAACATTAAGCCTTTATCTCTTAAAAATGACTTTTAATATTTTCAGGAAACAGGTGCCTTAGAGGAAAACTCACTTTCTTAAGGGATTGTTGGTATTTAATCCTTTCAAATCCAACAATAACTTCACGTAACTAAATAGTTCACATGTTTATTGGGAACAGCTATAGTTTGTGCCTGCTGCATATTCATTTCTTCACTGGAAATGGGCATTCTTATATTTCCTTTAGGAATCAGTTCTCTTCCATTCTCAACCATTTAAGGAAGGCTGAATCATTTTTTTTTCTTTTGAGTCACACCCAGTGATGCTCTGGGATTACTCTGCACTCAGGACTTACTCTGGCGGCGGACAATATGGGATGCCAGAGATTGGACCCTGGTCAGCCGCATGCGAGGCAAATGCCCTACCCACTGGACTATCACTCTGGCAGTTTAAAAAAACTTTAAATTTGTTTGTATATTTTATCCTATTGCGTGCTAGTGTAGCCCAAGGGCCTCTTCTCGCTCTAGGAACACCAAGAGCCTCAAACCATTCCCTCAGATCATGGGAATATGTATATATTGCTTTTTGGGGTCACAGCTGGCAATGCGTAGGAGTCACTCCTGGCTCTGCATTCAGGAATTACTCCTGGAAGGGGAATGGAGGACCATATGTGTTCAATGTCAGGGATCCAACCCAGGTTGGCCATGAGCAAGGCAAAAGCCCTACCCACTCTACTATCTTTCCAGACCCAGCAGGCTGAGCCTTGCACTTAGCTCTAGATACGAAAGTCTGGGCAACTGAACTGAATTAACTAGACATATATTTTCATAGAATGGACAAATTACCAAGGCCACGATAAGAAGAATCAATCACAGGATGTTTTCTGGGAATACAGTGTTAAAAGATAGCTTCTGTTTCTTCTGCTGATGATGCTAGGCTGTAAAAATAAACATCTGATTGCTTCATTTGTGTTGTCCCACATGAATGAAAGAATAAAGGAAAGAAGAGAAAGAAGAGAGCAGAGGGGTAGAGATAAAGAGGGATCGAGATGAAGAGATTGATTGCTCAGGACATCACTTGGCTTGTTATCCCATTCCAGAGTAACATCTTATACTATCTTACGATATCCTTGACTTTTCAGGTACTTGGCCAATAATTCACTTTTCTCTCCTCAACCAATTTAGGTTGCATGTGTAAGTTAATTCAAAGTTTTATATCAAATATTTTTGAAAGTTTGAAGTTTTATTACAATTTATTTTTTGTGGTTGAAACAGTGAACACTGGCCTCCCTTGTGGCAGATGAGGTTCATCCCAGCACTCCTAATGGTGGGACATGCAGCCAGAGGGCCCCTTTCCTTGTGGGCTGCTGTAATAAAGTGTATTGAACTTGACTTTGTTTTGTCAGACACATACACAAACAATAAAACCTCATTTCCGTTGAAGTTCCTTTGTGATGTTGATTTAAGTTTTGATTACTCTTCTGGAATAATCCTGAAATTTGCACTTTACCTTTGCTCATTCCTGGCCTGGAATGTCTATAACCTTTATTCATTTGTTTATAAAAGCCCTCGGGAAATTGGGCAATGAGCTGTGAGTGACTTGACTTTCATACCATCTCTCATTTAAGGACAGAAAGGACTTGGCTGTATTTTTAAGGACAGAAAGAACCTGGTTGTATTTTGACTACTTGGAAACTGCATCTTCATTATTTCTCTCTGGTAACTGCAAAAAAAGGTGCTGGTCCAGGATTCCTGAGATCTTCTATCTAGTTTGCCAATGACTGGTTACAAGGCATGTTACTCCTCCTCTCTCTGTTTCCCCTTCAGCAAACTGGTTTGCTTATTTCTGATGCAGTTTTTAGGTCTCCAATCTGCAGTCACACTTTATTCAATTCCTCTTACTCTAGAGCTCTTTTATCCTGGTTCAAAAGAGATGTCAAATACCTTCCTGGGGCCAGCGCAACAGCACAGTGGGTAGGGTATTTACCTTGCAAGCTGCTGACCTGGGTTCAATCCCTGGCATCCCATATGCTCCCCTGAGCATTTCTAGGAGCAATTCCTGAGGGGCAGAGCGAGGAGTAAGCCATAAGCATCACTGGGTGTGACCCAAAAAGAAAAAAAAAGACTCAAATACCTTCCAGTTACTGCCTAGATTCTCAGAATGTTTGTTTTGTTTTTCTCTCCTTATGATTGCATTTCTACTGCCCCCGTTTAATTGTTTCTTTCACACTTCTCCCCACTCCCCTTGGCGTCACTCAGAAAGAGTGGAGCATGTGATATAGAGCTTTTGCTAGTACTGAGATTCTGATTCACAGGAGTCTCTTAAAAACATGGGAATGCAGACAGAGATTGAGTGTCGTCATGTGTTCCCAGACCTTGGAATGCGTACTGGGAAAGAACTCAAACTAGTTAGAAGGTTGTGTACCTGTTACCACTGACACTCCATAACATCACTGAGAAATAAGCAAGAACAAGAATGTTGGGTGAGAATTTGAAGAAAGGCAAAAGAAGAGCAAATCAGAGGTTTCTTCTGAACCTGCCAAGTCCTATTGGATTAGGGTCAAGCAAAGAGTGGTGAACTACAGTTGTGAAATATATTAGAAATGAGAACAAATATTTTCCATGAAGGGACAAAAGCAAGATTTGGACACTGAATTGTGTCCAAATCAAGCAGGCTCTAGCTCAGAAGCGCAATTGAAAAGACTCAAGGTTTACAAAGAGACAGAATCCAGAGCTATGGCTTATTCATGCTTTATTTTCAACCATGCTTAGTTTCATAATGTATGAGAAGAATAAAGCATTTATCATTTCTTAATTGTGAACTTAAATACATCATGTTTTGCAGCCTAATAAAGTGCATAGTATTAATTAAGCATTAGCTATCAGCAAGACCTTGACTTGATGATAAAAGGTCAGCTGAATCCCCCAAGCCACCACAACTTCACAGCTATAACATACTTTGCTAAAATCTCTGTAGTAGTTTTTCACTAAGCTGTTGTGTTAGGTTAAGTGGGCTATTGAGCAGGGTCCTGGAGGGCTCCATCATGAATTAAGCCTGGTCTTTTTATGGGGAAAAGTGAACATTAAAGACTGTGCAAATGTCCCATGGGAGTTAGAAGGACACAGTGCACTTTGTGAGATGGGTTGTTGGGCATCTGTTAGCCCCCACTTTATACATGCAGCCCAGCTGATTATACTGGCTCTATGCCTAGTTCTGAGCATCTGTATCCTGTCCAGCATGCAATGTAATAAACAGTTAAATGTCATACTTTCGGAATCCATTCATCATGGTAAATACTGTTGCTCAATAAATTTCATGGAAGGTTAACAAAAATTTCCTATAGAGAATATTTAAGTCATGAGGACCTTCTCATTAGGATAGTGTGCTGGCTCCATAGGAAAGATTTGTGATGCTCTCTGAGATATAAATACTTGGTGGCCATTTTCCTGGATGGCCAGGACCCCAGGAGCTATACTCCTAATTATTGTCATCATTAATAATGTGTGTTGGTTGACAGGCTTGGGAGTTTTGCTGTTTTATCCACTCACAATTTAATCTATTTACATGTTCTTAAGCCAAGGTTCATACTAATGAGATCTCTCCTATATAAACACTGATGAAGGGTGTGGCAGTTATAGAAGTCACCTTGACTCTGAATGAGTATCTTTTGACTTATTATTATACATCTACTAAGACTTCTATGCTATCTAGATTGGGCACAGCTCCTCTGTATACCCACTGGACCCAGCATGGGACAGTTTGAATTTACCAGGAGTCTGACACTATAGCTACGTTGAGATTATCATTTAAGATTATAGGAAAGATCATACTAGTTTGCCCTCAAGCAGGTGTGTGATCCTTTCAGTATACAGATATCAAGATACTCAGAATCACTCTGGTGCAGATAATAAATAAGAAGGACCTTGTGGGTACCATCTAGATTACATGAAGCCCATAAAATTAAGATCACTGTATCACTGTATCACTGTCTTCCCGTTCATCATCGATTTGCTCGAGCGGGCACCAGTAACATCTCCATATGTTCTGTTTCACGCAAGTAGAGCCCAAGGGCACCTGCTTGCTCCAGGAACATAAAGAGCCTCAAACCATTCAATCAGGTTATTGGAATGAGTTCTATGATTATTACTGGTATTTGGCATAAAAAATATGACACGGGTAGCTTGCCAGGCTCTGCCGTGCGGGTAGCACATTCCTGTAGTCTTAATAAATTAAGATGTATTACTTTATACCAGCCCCTCTCTCTCTCTCCAGTGTTTTACTTAAGAGATAATCTCAGAAGAAGGGATTAGTCCTTGGTGTGATCCTAATAGGGTGTGGCACCACCCTTCTACACTCTTCTGCTATATAGAAGCTGTTTAGGGTTCTTTGTTGACAGGACCCTCCCTGTCAACAGTTAGGATTACTTTGGTGTGTATAAGGGGACTGACTTGAGGCACTCGCCCCCTTTTTTGAGTAGGTCTCCTCTTTGGTAGGACTCTCTCTTGGGTGAGATCTCTCTTTGGTGGGACTCCTTTCTGGTAGGATTCTCTTTGGTGGGAGACTTGAGCTCTCGTGTATGGTCTAAGTTCTGACCAGTTCTTTCATTATATTGGATTGAGGTGGTAGAGCTTTTGTACTATTAAAAGGCTTTTTGAAACTGCGCCGTTCCCGGTGGCCTCGGAAGTAGAAGAGAACTTCTGTCCTGATACTGTTTGGCTACCCCAGTGGCTCCCGACAGATATGTCCAAATGTTTCAGTTTCTCACAACTTCTGCTCTATGATGGAATTTCTTGCTCCCTACCTCCTGACTTAATGCATTGAGATGATTACTTCTGACCAATTCACATGACAGAGATGACATATGTCACCCTTATACTGGTTCATGTAGTCACTAATTAAAGACCCTCTCTAGATTTCTTTTTCCTCAGATATATTACTCCAGAATGTTCAACATAACTGACTCCTCTATGAGGTTGAGTTTCTAAATGACACTAATGAGCTAAGCCCTTTGCCATCTCCAGTGAACAAGCAGCATGAGTAACAACACATTTACTGTTTAAAGTTAATGAAACATGGGGGTTATTTGAAACAGGGGTTCAAGCAGCCCATGGAGTTCTGGAGGGCAGTAAATGACTCAGCCCAGCCGGCCCCTGACTGAGTCCAAAATATCTCCTAGGGTTCATTCACACATGCAGGGTGGGGGTGGGGGGGCCAACCTGTGCAGACTTGGAGTGGGGATTTGGGCTTCTCCTCCCATTCCCCCACCTCCATGTTGGAGGCGTAGCTACAGGCTCCCAGTCATCATACCCAGCAACTGGAAGAGAGACACTCCAGACACACAGCTGCTCTGGCTCTTATTCTTATTATTTCTTATTCTTAGACAATAATGGTACTTAGGACCAGGTCCTTCCCAGGAGCTTTCACATTTATACACTGTAATGATCATTCTCCCACACAGCAGAGCCTGACAGGCTACTCGTTTTGTATTTGATATGTCAAAAAAACCAGCAACAGTTATAGACCTTATTCCCATGGCCTGAAGGATTGATTTGAGGCTCTTCATGTTCCTGGAGCAAGCAGATGCCCTTGGGCTACACTAACATGTGACAGGACATATGGAGATGTTACTGGTGCCCGCTCGAGCAAATTGTTGAACAACAGGAAGACAAGTGATAGTAGTGATAAAAGTGAACAAAACCAATGGTTATTTGGTGACTTAGTCACCAAATTACTGTGATACTTGAAATAAAGCAGATACAATATGATTCCTTTATTACTTTCTTGGGGGTATCTAATAGAGTTATGTGAGTTTGTAGAAGGAATGAAAGCTGTCCTGTTCACAGTGACTTTTTGCAAACTGGGTAGATTTCTTGTTGTTTTCAGCACAGAAAATAAGTATATTCCTTCATGCACTAGTATTCTCATCCCAGGGAAACTTACCCTGTAGCAGAAAGCATAATAGTTGCTGTTAATATAGTCATAAAACCCAAGTGAAGGCATAACTGGTGTTTTGGGCCAGCTAAAATATGTCTATGGAGTGTATGAGTTATGTGAATGTAGTACAAGGTGGGACTGTGCCTGTGATGTTGCTTATAAAGGTCAAAGCAAGACAAAAAGCAATACCTGTGCCTCTATAAAAGCAGTTTTAGTCTCTCTAAGTCCCAAATTCTACTGTTGCCAGAAAACTATATGGGGAAGATCTTCAGGATGGAAGTAGGCTTATGCATTTGGGATGTGGGTGCAGATAAAGCTCAGTGAAATTTATTACCATGAACTGAAGTGGAAAAAAACCAGATGAGGGATGGCAGAATATCAAAGGTTCACATACAAACCTATTAGGCTTAATGTAAAAATGGAGAGGCATAAAGAAAGTAACTGGATTAACACGAGAGAAAATGAGGCTGGAAATACCCGTGTATACTACAGTCTGGCACATATCCAAAAGAGAAAGAACAACCAGTGATGGTGGGGATGCGGGGAGAAAGGGATTCTCATTCACTATTGTGGGACTGCTGACTGATCCAGCCCTTTTGGAAAACAATACAGACATTCCTCCAAAAACTTTATATTGAGTGGTCGGAGCAATAGTCCAGTGGGTAGGGCATTTGCCTTACACCTGGCTGACCCAGGTTCAATCCGCAGCATCCTAATCCCCTGAGCACCGCCAAGAGTAATTCCTGAGTGCAGAGTCATGCTCCTGAGCATTGCCGGGTGTGACCCAAAAAGCAAAAAAGAAACCAAAAACAACTTTATATTGGGCTCTCATTTGACCCAGCAATACCACTCCTGGGAATATACCCTGAAGACCCAAAAACACACAGAAGAAACACTATCTGCACTTCTATATTCATTGCAGCACTATTCGCAATAGCCAGAATCTGGAAACAACCTGAGTGCTGAGAACAAATGACTGGATAAAGAAATGATGGCACACCTACAAAATGGAATATTATGCCAGGAAAAACAAAGTCATGAAATTTGTCTATGAATGGATTAACATGGAGACTATCATGTTGAGTGAAATTACTCAGAAAGAAAAGGGCAGATATAGAATGACTGCATTCATTTGTGGGATATAAATATATACCAGTACTAATTGTGGGAAATGGTAATGCCAGATTAGAACTGAGTACTTAATGTACGCAAAGAGATTTACATGATAAACCCTAAATGTCTGTAGGGCAAGACACAATGTGGAAGAGAAGAGAGAGAAAGAGAGAGAGACAGAGAGAGAGAATGAAAAGTGCCTGCTATAGAGCCAGGCTGGGGGAGGAGGGAGGGAATATGGGGATATTAGTGGAGGGGGGAAATGTTCACTGGTGGAGGGATGGGTGCTGGAACACTGTATGACCAAAACCCAATCATGAACATCTTAGGAATTGTATATCTCACAGTGGTATAATAAAATGAAATTTATAAAAACAAGATAATTTCAAATCAAAAGAAGTATATAGGATTAAATGAAGTGTATATAGGATTAAACCAGTGTATATAGGATTAAATGAAGGAGTAAGAATAAACATTATCTAAGGACTTAGACTCTGAAAATTCAAAATCTAAATAGTAAGAAAGGTGATCAGCAGGCAGGTGTAAGATTCTGAATTTGATCCTCAGGGCTGCATGTCCCAAACTGCCAAAATGGCAGAGTAATGTCCAGGAGTGGCTCTATGGAGTCCTGTGCAATCAATCAATGGAGTGTCCTGCCTCAGTCAATCAATTAAACAATAATAAAGTAAGAATCCACAAATATTTATAGAAATGCAAAAACAATGCAATTTTTACAGGAAAATGAGTGTTATCTCCCAAAGGCTTCTTTCAAAAGAAGAGAACTAAGACTAGCTGCCACACCTGAACTTCTCCATACTGTAAATGAATCCAGATTCATCGCTGAACTTCAATAATGTGGAAAACCAAAAATCACCAAGCTGTTCGCAGTAGATATTTCTCCAAACTGAAAACTCTGATCTTTCATAGCAGTTTTACAGCTTCTCAAGTAGATGGCTATATGCAGTTGCCTGACACTGCCTCCAAATTTCACAGTACTTATAGCCCAGTAGAAGCATCATATTTCACTATAAAAGTTGTGTAGAAGGCCATAAAGCTCAATGTGTGAAAACAATAACAGAAGGCTCACACAAGAACAACTGTCTCAGTAAATCCTCAGTCATTTTGACTTTAGGAACACCATCCTGAGATACAGCAATCAATAACAACAAATTGACTCCTATTGATCTATTTCCCTAAAACCCATTTGCCATTTTGTTGTAGCCAGCAATAGGAGGTAAAGTTGTTATATGCCTGCTATGAAGCCAGACTTGAGGGATGTTAGGGAAACTGGGGAGGGAAAGTCACACTAGTGATGGGATTGGTGTTGGAACATTGTATTCCTGAAACAGCTATTATCAGCAGCTTTGGAAATCACAGTGTTGTATAAAAAATCACTTATCATTTATCTTCCTATTGTTCATCGATTTGCTTGAGTGGACACCAGTAATTTCTCCATTTGTCCCTGTTGTGTGTGTGCAAGTGTAGCCCAATGGAGGAGAAGGAGAAGGAGAAGGAAGGAGAAGGGGAGAAGGAGAAGGAGGAGGAGGAGGGAGGAGAAGGAGAAGGAGAAGGAGAAGGAGGAGGAGGAGGAAGAAGGAGAAGAAGAAGGAGAAGGAGAAAGAAAGAGGAGGAGGAGGAGGAGGAGGGAAAGAAAGATAAAGGAGGAGGAGGAGGAGGAGGAGAGAGAAGGAGAAGGTGGTAGAGGAGGAGGAGGGAGGAGGAGGAGGAGAAGGAGAGGGAGAAGGAGGAGGAGGAGAAGAAGAAGAAAAAAGAAGAAGAGAAAGAAAGAAAAAGAAAGAGAAAGAGAGAGAACAAAAGAAAAACCAACTATTTTTTTATCTGAGGTTGGAGAGCTAGCACAACAGGCTGACATATGCCTTGCCCATTGCCTACCTGAGTTTGATCAATAACCTCATATTATAGAGCCAGGCATAGTCCTGAGCACCAGAAGTTGGGGTCAAAACCAAAACAAACAAAAACTACTCAATTATGAAATCTGAGCTTAAATTGAGAAGGAATTACAAGTTTTATACTACCCAACTTTCTTCCTCAGGGAGTGTTTAAAACTCAAAAAGTAGTTAAAGTTTTTCCTTTCATCCAAAGTACAAAAATGACTTATTTAAGCAAATGATGGAAAATCAGCAGAGAAATGCCTCCCAAAGGCAAGGAAAAAAATTTTAAATAAGAGGCTGGCCATGATTAATGAGGTCAAATCTTTTGCACCAATCTTACCATATACTTCTCGTTGGGACCAGAAGATTGTGGAGAATTCAGTAAGGATCTGCGTTTATGGTTTGACCTAATTGCAGACTTCAGTGAAGTCTGCAATTATTCTAAGAAGAGAGACAAAGAGAAATCTCTTTGTCTCTTTGTCTTCACTTCTAAGAAGAAGAAGAAAAAGAAATTGTCTTCAATCTCACTTCAGATTAGAAGTGAGACAAAGAGATTTGTGCCTGTCAGAGGAAACATAGGGAGGTATGGCTACCACTATTTAGAGCACCTTGAATAGAGGAAATGCTATTGTACTTCTGCTTGACCCATCTTGGTCTCATGAGGGCTTTTCCCAGGGAGGCTTAGAACTGCAAAAAGTCTGCCATAAGCACCTATGTAGCATAAGTAATAGGGTCTTACTAACCCCATAGGGCAGCTATCAAACTGCATCTGAAGGGCCCTTGATCTATGTAGCATTCAACCTGGAACCCATCATGTGAATTTTGGGGAGTGATGGCATCAGACAAGGATGAGTGATTCCTCTTTATAAGAAAAAAAAAATTAAGTCCTTACCTCCACCCAGATCGCTCAGATTTGTTGCATGCTGTCACAGAAAAGAATTTTAGTAATAGAGTAAACTAAAGAAATTATATTAAAGGTGGTCAAAGAAATTATATTAAAGGTGGTCTCACCTTCCAGAGTGAATGTGAGTCTCTCCAAAAAGAGGAGAATGTTCTCATGGAGTACAAGTACACATCCCAAAACAGGATATAAGTGACCAAAGGATGGGAATGTGCTCACTTTTACAAAGTTAGTTTCATAGAATTTAAAACTGACCCCAGCTAAGGGTTTTCTGTGTTGGTAGGAGTTAATCCTAGGGTGTTGTCATTGAGAAACGATCTGAACTTGTGATGGATTTCTTTTATGTTCTTATTATGACCAGTTTTTCCTGCTAAAGGTTTATTTCCCCTGAGGGGATCCAGACTCTTCCTGAATTACTGAGTCCTACCAGTAATTACCAGGAGGTAATTGAAGAGGTCCAGGCTTCACACTTTGGGGCTAGCAAAAAATGGTGTCATAGAAAATTCTTTTTCTTTTAGATCCTCTCTTGGACTGACACTCTCATTTATATACTGACTTCCTTTTCTCTGAAGGACCATCTTTCATAAGTCAAGAAGATAACTTAAGAAGCCTCAGGAACCTCAGGAAAATTATTCATTTACCCACCCGTGCCACATCCTATCCCACACAAATCTCTCAAGTTCAGCCAGTTGAATCTTCCAATATACCTAATCACATCTTTGCATCTCCATTGCTATTATTAGCACCCAAGCCATCATGACTAGAGGTTGGAGTCCTAATTAAGTCTCATGAAATCTACTCTTTGTTCCCCTAACATTTTCTTCATGTACTAGAGTAATAGTTTATCCCAGGCTTAGAAATGTTTAGTGGCTTCCTATTGGTCTTGTTATGAAAGTATATACACACCTGATGAATACTTAAAGTATTCATATAGTATAATAAAGTATACTTAACATGGGGGCTGGAGCATAGCACAGCGGGGTGGGTGTTTGCCTTGCAAGTGGCTGACCCAGGTCCAATCCCTCAGCATCTCATATGGTTCTCTGAGCACTGCCAGGAGTAATTCCTGAGTGCAGAGCCAGGAGTAACCCCTGAATATCACCGGGTGAGATCCAAAGACCAAAATTAATTAATTAACAAATAAATAAATATACTTAACCTTGTATTGGTATAAAAATCAAACATTGTCTCAAGAATAATTTTCCTGAGCTTTTTTACCATATATTCATTTGTCATCTGCTTTTGCAGAGCCAAATTTCTTCCTTTCTAAGTCTTGTCCAACCATATATGTAACACTGCTGATATAATCAATATGCATTCTTGTTACTGAATATACAATTTTAATTTTTTAGACTATTGCCAATTGCATCTTAGTTGACGAAAAGCTGACAGTATGTTAGGGAGAGGTCTAGACCGACATACAATTATTGTTAAAATAAGGAATACTTTTATTTTCACTAAATTATCTGACTAGTTCTTAAAGATCTGGCTACAAATATTAATTTTGTTTTCCTCAAAATTAGCATCTTTTACTCAAAGAATTTTGAAATCAGGCAGGAAGGTATGAGTCACTTTGGCAATGAATTTTAGGTTATCATTTAGAAACTGTCCAAGTCCACCACTAAACATTTGAGGCACCATGTGGATTCACCATCCCTTCTTAACAACATCAGCAGTGGACGCTAAGGTGAGACAGCTTGGAAATGTCTCTTAAGACCAATTTTTCAACTACTCTATGCATCCAATTTTTTTAAATTTATGTGATGTATTCCCTTCATCAGAGTTATTTACATCCCAATGTGGGGGTGTGTAACTCCTTTATAATGCTCTTGCTTCTCCTCTTTGAAGATGCTGGAATTCATTCTGGAATATGTTCCCTCCTGTGTTAGTCTTCTCTACCACATTTCCTATACATATTTTACACTTATTTTTATGAAAAATGAACTAGTTCTAAATGCTCCACCCTCTCAACAGAACAAACCTCTCTGAATGCAGAGTTATGTGTACCTAGGTCGAGAACTCAGCATGATGAACGACCTAAAACCTGAGCTGTGCAGGAGGAAGAGAGCAGCATGGAATGCCTTCAAGAGCATCGAAGAAATAGCTAAAAGGACAAAAAAAACCTCCGGCTCCGAGGCTCCTCTTTGACTCCACAGTTCTCCCTGCATTAACATACGCCTCAGAGACCTGGGCCCTATGAAAAGCAGGATGAGAACGCTATTCGGGTTTCCCAAAGAGGAATCAAAAGGGCAATGCTTGGAATATCACGCCTCACTCAAGTGAGAGAAGGAATCTGGAGTTCTGACCTCCATTGATGATCCAGAGTCAGGGACGCTGTCTTGGTTGCCAAGGCATCAAAAAATCAGATGGGCTGGACATGTACTGTGACTTGGAGACAACCGCTGGACTAGAGCCATTACCGACTGGATCCCACGGGATGTCAAAAGATCAAGTGGCCGCCCACCTACAAAGATGGTCAGACTTCTTCATCAAGACCCTGAATGAACGGTTTGAGGTTCTTCTATTCCTGGAGCAAGCAGATGCCATTGGGCTACACTGGCACGTGATAGGGTCAAATGGAAATGTTACTGGTGCCCACTTGAGCAAATCGACAAATAACAGGATGTCAAGTGATCAAGTGATTTTATATATATATAATCACTTGTATGACTTGTATCACCTTGTCTTCCGTTCATTGATTTGCTCAAGCGGGCACTAGTAACATTCTTATATATATATATATATATATATATATATGTTACCAGTATATATATATATTTTATTATACCACTGTGAGATATACAATTACAAAACTTTTCATGATTAAGTTTTTAGTCATACGATGCTCCAGCACCCATCCTCTACCAGTGCACGTTTCCCATCACCAATGTTCCCTGACTCCCTTCCTCTTCCCCCAGCCTGCCTCCATAGCAGACACTTTTGCCTCTTCTCTCTCTCTCTCTTTCTCTCTCTCTCTCTTTCTTTCTTTTACATTGTGACTTGCAAACATACATTTAGGGGTTACCATGTATATCCCTTTACCTACATTCAATGCTCAGTTCTAGGTTCTAGACTGGTTTTACCATTTCCAACAATTATTTGCACACTGCTCCCTTCTCTTTTACCTAACCTCTGACTTCCACACACTGTGGTAGATTCAAACCACTGATAAGTCCTCCTGATCCATGTTTTGCCTGGCCTTGGATATTAGTATCATCTTTTTTAATATCCCACAAATGAATGCAGTCATTCTAGATCTGTCCTTTTCCTTTTGCCTAATTTCACTCAGCATGATACTCTCCATGTCCATCCACTTCACTTCACTTGATCACTTGAATCCCGTTATTCATCTATTTGCTCGGCGGGGCGCCAGTAATATTACCATTGGACCCTATCACGTGCCAATGTAGCCCAATGGCATCTGGTTGATTCAGGAATATGAAGAGCCTCAAATCGTTCCCTTCAGGGTCTTGACAAGGAGATCTGACCATCTTGTAGGTGGGCAGCCATGTGATCTTTTGACATCCCATGGGATCCAGTCGGTAATGGCTTTAGACCAGCGGTTGTCTCCAAATCGCATTACATGTCAAGCCCATCTGATTTTTCGATGCTTTGGCAAGCAAGACAGCATCCCTGATTCTGGAATAGCGATGGAGGTCAGAACTCCATCCACTTATGGACAAATTTCATAATTTCATTTTTCCTAACATCTGCATACTTAAAGTTAATACATTATTATTTAAGTTATCTTATTGTGGCTCCTTTCCTCCTTCCATGCTACAGTCTGCAATGGCTTCAATCTCATTCTCACTTCAAGGTGCGCTAGAGATAGCAGACCAAGTCACGAATTTCCCCAAGCAGCCTTGGGTAGGTGGATTGTGTAGCCCACACGAACATGCAACACTGTTGTATGAGTGACCACTGTGCATTGGAGGGTGGGGAATGTCTTTTCTTCATTACTGTTCTTCTCCTAAAATTTCTTCCTGTGAGATTAGACAAGTCTGGAAGCATGGGTAGACGTGTGTGGAAGTTAAGACTCCAATATTTGCACAATCTAGGAGTTTCTTCAAGGTTTCTGTGAACTGGGAAATCCCCCAGAACCTGACTATTTAAGTTACGGTAGGTCAAGTGAAGAGTGGTTATTGCACATCTCGGATTCCTACCTATCCCCTGTTGTAGTTTCCCATGCACCCACACCATTTCTGCATGTCTTAATCAAGAAACTCAGAATTTAATAATATTAATAGAAGCTTTATCTGGTTTAATCCACCACATTAATTCCAGTCACTTATTATGTTTTCACACACGAAAAAGGAATACTCCACGACAGTCACATTATTATGTTAGGTTGTTGCACTATACAGACTCTCCAGAAAAAGGAAAATAGGCAAAGGAAAGGTTTTTGGTTTTTGTTTTTTTTTCTTTTTGGGGTCACACCGGCAATACTCCTGGCTCCCCACTCAGGAATTACTCCTGGCAGTGCTTGGGGAATCATATGTGATGCAAGGGATTGAACCCTGGTCAGCAGCTTGCAAGGCAAATGCCCTACCTGCTGCACTATCGCTCGGGCCCCAAAGGAAAGTTTATTCACTCAGCCAAAGACACTTGACCCAAAGACACTCAAGAGGCCCTGATGCATTGAATCACACAAATTATATACATTTTACAAATGTGATCATAGGGCACATCCGTATTTCTACTTTGGTCATAGACAAAGCAGGTTTACAGAAGCAGACTAGAGCACTTTGGTCATTTTGTGTTACCCTTTCAACACACATCCTGTTATGTACAAGATGTTGTGCTTTCAAAACCCATTCTCTAGGGTTAATAGCAAAACCCATTCTTTGAGCCTAGTCAACCTTCGTCTTATTCCTACTGCATCAGAACTGATGTTGGTGGGCCTAAACAGGTGGCTTATGTGAAGTGGGAAGGATAAAGAGTCACTTTTTCCTGATCTACCTCTGTCACACACTGGACCTTCTGGAAAGACTAGGCTTTACCCAGACCTTGACGGTTTTTTTGTTTTTTTTTTTTT
>JAJIBD010028445.1:0-39982 GCA_021461705.1 Cryptotis parvus
CCGACCATCTACCTTCACTCCTATTCCTTCCCATTCTAATTGTCGCATGACCATGACGTTCTCAGGGTGGCGCTGAAGAGTTTTGGTGAAATGGTATCACCCTGCCAACCCTCTTTTTATATCAATGATCAATCCATGTAGAATGGTGAGATCCTGGTGTTGAATCCATAATACAGCTCATGAAAGGATCTTGATGTACTGAGTTTGAACGATACACACACACACACACACACACACACACACACACACATTAAATGCTTATAACAGTGCCCTGGGTCAATAAGCACACTATCATTATATAATGCTATTGCTGTTAGCCATCACATTAGTTTCTTTGCATTATGGTCAATAATAGCAACCTATAATCATCAGCACATACACCAATCATTTTTATTACTGCACCAACTTCACTGTATTGGAGCACAGTATAGCTCAAAGACTCAGTGAGGTAAGAATCGCATCATCCTCTTTACTTTAAAAGCACCCGAGTTCACATACTCATCATCCCCATCTCCCCTCATGAGACGTGGACTTTCATACCTGCATACTTTAACGCTGGGAGGTGTACTAGGATTCTCTCCACTCTGCAGAAGCCCATGTTCGTTCTCTTCTTTCTCTCTCTCCTCCCTTGCCCCCCTCCTGTCTCAAAATTTTCTATAAAACCAGTTTTACTAGGGACCAGAGCGGCGGGAGAGCGTTGGCCTTGCACTCAGCAGACACAGGTTCAATGCCCCGCATCGCATATGGTCCCCCCGCACCACCTAGGAGTGATTCCTGGAGTGCAGAGTCAGAAATAACCCTGAGGATCACTGAGTGTGATGCAAAAAAAGCAAAACAAGAGCAAAAACTAGTTTTATTTCAAAAACCTGAAACTAAAAAAACAAAATCTAATTAATTATTTAAATTTAACTATTTTGGGGCCAGAGCAATAGTCAATTGGGAAAGGTGTTTGCCTTACACATATGTGGCCGACAGAGGTTCGATCCCCAGCATAGCATATGGTCCACCGAGCACCACCAGGAGTAATTCCTGAGTACAGAGCCAGGAGTAAGCCCTGAGCATTGCCGGTATAACCCAATAGTCGAAAAAATAAAATAAAAATATAATTTGACTTTAACCTGTAATGACAAACCCAATGTAATAAATGTGTCTATTTAAAGAAATGAAATAAAAGACGCGGAAGAAGAGAGAATTGACTCTTCTTATGGATTTCTATTGAGACAAATGAACTTTACTCCCTCTACACTCCACATTAAACTGTCCAGGAGGGTGGGGCCGGGGCGATAGCCCAGCGGGTAGGGCGTTTGCCTTGCACACGGCCGGCCCATGCTGGCCCCGGGTTCGATCCCTGGCATCCCATATGGTCCCCAGAGGACTGCCAGGAGTGATTCCTGAGTGCATAGCCAGGAGAAACCCCTGAGCATCGGGGTGTGGACCCCCCCAAAAAAAAAACGCAAAAAAAAATAAATAAAACAAACTGTCCGTAGGAGAGCCAGAGTGACAGTACAGCAGGTAAGGTGTTTGTTTGCCTTGCACACAACCAACTGGGCACTCAGCATCCCATACGGTCCCACAAACACAGTCAGGGAGTAATCCCTGAACACAGAACCAGGAGTAAACCTTGAGTACACAATTGGTGTGGCCCAAAAACCAAACTAAACTATCCAGGTTGGTAGTACAGGGGCTTATCAATCAATAGAACTGCATGCAGGAACCCTCATTCAATCCATGACCCCTACCCAAACCTCTAAGAATCATCAGATACAGGCCTAGAGAGACACCAAGCACCATCGGTACAGCCTTGAAATTTCTAAAGTTGTAGGAACCACACAGTACCACCACATCCTCAAACCCTAATATTCAAGGGTCCAAGAATCACCTTGAGTGGCCCCATGTCCTCTGAGCACCAAGTAGAAGGCACCCCACCACAGAAGTAGTCACTAACTTCTTTCTAGATACTTAGAAAAGGAATTTATATTCACATACATTATCAATATACTAAAAATGTAATTTTCTGATACGCAAGTAATATAGTGTGCATCTTTAATACACCAACAGATTTAGAGATAGGTCTCATAATTACTTTTGTTTGTTTGTTTTGGTTTTTTGGGCTCCACCTGGCAATGCTCATGTCTTACACCTGGCTCTGCACTCAGGAAGCCACATGGGATCCTGGCGATCAAACCCAGGTCAGTGACATACAAAGCAGAAGTCTTACCCTTTTTACTATCTCTCCAGGCCCTCATAATTACCTTTTGTTTTGATCACACCTGGAGATGCTCAGGACTTATTCCTAATTAGCCTATTTTTAAGAATTAGGCTAGAGAGATAGTACTGCTGGCAGGGCACTTGCCTTGCACTCGAGCCTTATTGATCCTGATACCTGGTGTTCCCTTTTGGTCCCCAAGCACTGCTAGGAGTGATCCCTGAGGGGCAGAGCCAGGGAGTAAGCTCTAAGCACCCACAGACCTGGCCCAAAAAACAACAAAGATACAAGAGATTTGCATCATCTCCAATTATTATAAAAATACTTTTGAATTCAGTATATGACAAAAATCATAGTAGTGAGCATACGTGTATAATTTTTTGCGTTTACATTCAAAACATTCTACACTTCTCAATCCAGCCCAGGTATGCTGGTCCAGAGACTCTCACACATGGGGCAGAGCTGTTCCTTGCTCTCCCTGTGCACAGCCCGTTCATGAGGCAGTCGGGAGGCATGGCGGGTTCTAGCCCAGGCCCACCACCTCGGCAGAGCCTCACAACAAGCCAGACCACCCCTCCTCACTCCACGGGTGCCACCATTTTCCACATTTGGACTTCCCTCTCGTCAGAACTCCACCCAGAAGACCAGCCCATCACAGCCCGGCTCACACTGCCGTAGCGGCCTGCGGCTCATCAATAAATGATTTATTTGGAGGTGTTTAAAAGAGTTTGCTTCCCGCTTCGGCAAGCCTGGCAAGCTCTTCGTGTTGTATTTGATATGCCAAATTCCAGTAACAATTATAATAGGTTATTCCCATGATCTAATATAATGGTTTGAGGCTCTTTATGTTCCTGTAGTAAGCCGATGCCCCTGGCTCTACTGGCATGAGACAGGACATATGGAGATATTACTGGTGCCCGCTCTAGCAAATAGATGATCAACGGGAAGATCGTGATCCTGACATTCAAAACAAAATACTAAACCTCCGAGGTAGTAAAAATGAACATGTGATCCATATAAATTAATGAATCCTGAGTTTTAAAAAGATTACTCAAGAGTTAGACTTAGCATCAAAGAACACTAGGCTCACTCTCACCACTTCCTTGCTGGACAGTATTTGGAAGAAATTATCTTAAACGGCTCTAATACATGAAATGGGAATAATACCAATATGACCTAGTATTTGAACTTCCTCAATAAATATGAAAACTACAATCTGTCAATTGATTATATAATTCATAACCTTCAGGAGGGATCAGTTGGCCTGGGGTATTGGTACAATGTTCCAACTGCCAAATGACACTAACATTAGCCACCTCCCTAAGGACAAAGTTCAAGCGCTTTAGGTTGGCAAAAAAAAAAAGTATTCTGGACACTGACTACACACCTGAATTTTAGTCACTTCCCATAGTAAGAACAAACATTCAACTAGCATTTCCTAAAGTAGACTATAGTAGGGGTTCTCAAACATTAGATTTTTATCAAAATTCTGTTAAGATCTGTTAAAACAGAGTGGCCTCTATATTCAGATTTTATGATTACGTAGGCTAGGTTACACGTCCAAGTACTTGTAATTCTTTTTTTTTTGGGGGGGCACTCCAGGTGGTGCCCAGGGGTCAGGGACTCTATCCAGCCCACAACAGTGACATGTCAAGGCAAGTTCCTTCCCTGCTGTCCTCTCTCTCTGGCCCCCAAAACCACAATTCTCCACATGATCCCAGGTAATACTTATATAGCTAGTGTTAGGATCCAACTTGGAGACTCAATGGTCAACAGTGTACCTTTATTAAATTCACTTGGAATACAATTCCCATCTCTGTAACCCCATTCTGACCTGGCTTTCGCTTTTCCTTCAAAGCTTTTTTTTTTTTTTTTTAGCTTTTTGAGTCATAGCCAGGAGTGCTCAGGGCTTGGTCCTGGCTCGGTATTCAGGGATGACTCCTGTGCTCGGCAGCACATATACTAAAATTCAGGGATGACTCCTGGCAGTGGTTGAGGGAAGGGGCCCTATGGGATGCCAGGGGAT
Source organism: Cryptotis parvus (assembly GCA_021461705.1). Lineage (NCBI taxonomy): Eukaryota > Metazoa > Chordata > Mammalia > Eulipotyphla > Soricidae > Cryptotis > Cryptotis parvus. Next base: position 4,233 of record JAJIBD010028445.1, read on the forward strand.
CAAACCAGGATCTGCTGAAAACAAGGAAATCACCCTGCCCAATGTACTATCTCTCTCAGGGCCCTTCTTCAAAACTTAAGAATTCAGGGGCTAGAGAGATAGTACAGTGGGACTTTGCATTCAGCTCACCTGGGCTCAATCCCCAGCAACCCATATGGTCCCCCAACCTCACCAGGAGTATCCTGTGCACTGAGCCAGGAGTAACCCCTGAGCACTGGCCGAGATGTGGTCCAAAAAATAAAAATTAAAAATTTTCACAACCGTATTGCCTAGAAGGGACCAAAACAGAATGTGAAAAAAGGCAATCTGAGAGAACTCTTAATGTACAATAGCTTTCTTTCTTTCTTTCCTTCTTTCTTTCTTTTTCTTTCTTTTTTTTTCTTTTTTGGGTCACACCCAGCAATGCTCAGGGGGTTACTCCTGGCTCTGCACTCAGGAATGAGCCCTGGCGTGCTCGGAGAACCATATGGGATGCCGGGGATCGAACTCCGGGTCAGCGCGTGCAAGGCAAACGCCCTACCCGTTGTGCTATCGCTCTGATCCCATACAATAGCTTTCTTAGCCATTTATTATGTGGCAGTTCTTCCTTCAACTATGTACATAAAATTTTTTTGAACTCTCCCTAGCAATGCAATGTTCACAATAATTTTTATCACAAAAAGTTCAATTAGATTCTAATAAAAAATAACACAGCTTAAGCTGCTCTTTAGCTTCCATATACTGCATATTGTAAGAAGAATTTATATACATTTGCTAAAGAAAGTTCTCTTCTCAAGGCTATAAATAAAATAGGAAAATCTAAACTTGATATGATTGGGACAGGAGAGCTTTGGGAGGGAATTAGGTACCGCAAAAAAAATACAATCAGATCATATTTCATATAAATTAAACACTTTTTCCTTAAGACTAAGGACATGATCTTTCCCTTTAAGTTTTATCAGTAAATGCTCGAGATGAGAGTCTTCTACTGAGACTATACCACCTACGGCAGAGCCTGGCAAGCTACCCATGTTTTATTTACTTGTTATGCCAAAAACTAGTAACAATTATGGATCTCAGTTCCATGACCTGAAGAAAGGTTTGAGACTCTTCCTGTCCCTGGAGCAAGCAGATGCCCTTAGGTTACACTTGCTTGTGACAGGACTTATGGAGATGTTACTATTGCCCACTTGAGCAAATCGATGAACAATGGGAAGACAGTGATACAGCGAAGAACATGGGTGGTAGAAAGTCAAATGTCTACCTGGATCTTTAAACAAATTCATTAATTATCAAGAGAACTTTGTCTCTTGATAATTAATGAATCATAAATATTATCATAGAGTAACTTGCATTACTACTATTTTGCTTTAATAATGAGACTGCTGAAAAAGCGGATTATATTTGCCATTGTTGACAAAAATTTACTGTTTGGGGAAAACTGACAGAGAGAGAAGTATGTATTTCCTCTTTACACTTTATACCTCCTTCACAAATTCTTATTATAATCCCTTTTAGTTTTGTTGGAGTTTGTCTCCTATTTTTTTAATCTCTGATAGAGACATAAGCATTGTAAGAACAAATCCTATTTACCAACTTTCTATTCTCACTACTAGATATGGAGAAGGTACTCACATAAATATTTGTTAAAAACCAAAAAACCCACACCACTTAGCAAACATCATGCCAACCCAGGGCATCCCGTGTGAGCCAGACAAGTGCTCTATCACTGAGCTAACATTCCCAGTTCTGTTCCCATCTTTTCAAGGTGACCAGTAATGGAAAAGAGTAGTAACGTCTCCCTCAGAGAAAAGGGACACCTAGCCCCAACTCATAATAAAACTCAAGTTTCCTGGAAACTTGGGATTCCTCTCCTGTAATACAGCCTATTGTATGTTCAGGTGGTGACATCTTCAAAGTACCCTGTGCAAACTGGAGCTCAAGAGATTTCATGCAAGTGCTGATTCTGATTACTGCAAGTCTAAGGAGAGTCTCTGTTTCAAGAAGCTTGCCTTAATGTGGCAAGGTTAATTTGCTAAATTGTAAGAGATTTAGCATATTCAGATTCTATTTAGCATATTCAGATTCATCATATTCAGATTCTTCAGAATATGATGAGCAACAACTATAACCAGTATTTCTTATAGTTGAAAGAGAACTTGGGCCGGGCGATAGCCCAGCGGGTAGGGGCGTCTGCCTTGCACGAGTCGGCCTGCGCCTGCCCGGTTCGATCCCGGCATCCCATATGGTCCCTGAGCACCGCCAGGAGTAATTCCTGAGTGCAGAGCCAGGAGTAACCCCTGAGCATTGCCGGTTTGACCCAAAAAAAAAAAAAAAAAGAGAGAGAGAGAGAGAGAGAGACTATAGTTCTCTTAGATAGTTCCACTTCCATACTATCATAATGGGTAAAAAAGCAAAGCTAGTATATGACACTTCAAGAAATAGCTATTAAATATGATGAAAAAAGATGACATTAAATAAATAAATGAGTGGAAGGGGCAGGAGTGATTGCACAGCGGGTAAGGCCTTTGCTTTGCACGTGGCTGACTAGGTTCAATCCCTGGCATCCCATATGGTCCCCCAAGCACCACCAGGAATAATTCCTGAGCCAAGAGCCAGGAGTAATCCCTGTGCATTGCTGGGTGTGACCCAAAAAGGAAAAATAAATATATAAATAAATAAATAGATGGGTGGAAGAGACAAAACAGCCAGCTCAAGAATACTGAGATAATATTAATATCAGATAAAACTTGAAGACAAAAGAGATACTTCATAATGATATGAAGGTAGATTAATCAAGACATAACAATAAAACAGTGTGTCTAATAAGACCTCCAGAACACGAGACAAAAATGGACAGAATCAGGGCTGTGGATAGGGCACTTGCCTTGTAATGACCATTCTTGGGCTCAATACCCATATGGGACCTGAGCAGCTCAAGGAATAATCGTGATGACAGAATTAAGTAGAAACAATTCCAGTGACAGATAATTTACTATCCCTCTCAGAAACTGATGGGGGCGTGGGGGATCATCGCACACCCCAGCAGTACTAAGGATTTACACCTTCCTCTACTCTCAGGGATCACTACTGGTGGACTTGGGGAATAAAGGGGGTGCCAGGGATTGAACCAGGGTGAGCCTTACCTGCTCTGGCTCTAGATTCTGACTTTTCCAACTCCAAAAATTTACCAAGCTCTTGCTATATTGCCTCTCTATTATGATATAAAGCTGTAAAGTCAGACAACAGTTGCATGAAGGATGAGGCAGGTTCAATTCACCACACCACAGTCTCTGAAGCCCCTCCAGAAGCAACACCTGAATACCCTGCAAGAGTACCCGAGCACCATCGTGTGTGGCCTGGACCAAAGAAAGGAAAGCTACAACACCCTAACGATTTCAATTCCTGGCTTTATCTTCAAAGGTTGACACCCTTAATTAAAACTGTTCTAATTACCTCCTGTAGGGAATATTTTGCTACTTGGGAGTGCCAAGCTATCAGGTATATCATGACCAAACACTGTTGCCTTCCTTGGTCTATCAGCAATATCCCAACCCTGCTATTTTCAAATTCATTTTCGTAAGAATTCCTCCTCATGGGGTGGAGGTAGAAAGGAGGGAGATGTTTGTGGGAAAGGGAAAAGAAAAATTTCCCTGCTCACAAACAGCAGGATCAGTAACACCACAGTGCTGTAAAGGCAACTAGTGTCATGAGTGTGTTAACCTGTCATTTAATAAAAATGAGATTTCACTAAAATCCTTGTCTTGCTTTCCATGCAGTAAAACAGCTCAATCCCACATGGGTCCCCCAAGAACCAAAATGAGAGATCCGAGTCCAGACGTAGGAATAAGCATAAGCCCTAAGCATGGCTACGTGTGGCCCAAATATTCAAAAAAAATAAAAATATCAAATTCCTTGAGATTCGGTCTCATCTCTAAAGCGGGTCAAATATCAGAGTGCTGATAATTATATAGTCTCTCTCCTGATGTCTTAATTGCACCTAATTTTTTAATGTCCATTACATGCAACAAATGCTTTTATTTAATTAATTTCTGGGGTCACACCCAGCAATGTTCGGGGTTTCTCTTGGCTCTGCACTCAGGAATTACACCTAGCAGTGCTCGGGAGACCACAAGGGATGCCGGAGATCAAAGCCAAGTTGGCCGCATACAAGGCAAATGCCCTACCCGCTGGACTCTCGCTCCAGCCCCAAACAAATATGTTTACAGAGGGAGGCATTTAAATGTAGCAAGTATGGAAGAGGGAAAATAAGGAAACAAATTATTAATCTTGTCACATATGAATTATCAAATGCTCCGTCGTATCAAATTCTCCAGAGGGCTGGGACATTGCTCAAAGAACGAAAGTATTTGTTTTGCATGCCCCGATACCACACGGTCCCTCAACCCTCAACACTCAGGTGCAACACTGAGTCCCACCTAGTGTGGACGCCCACCCCAACAAATAGACAATAGAAGTGTTTTGTTCCCCAAGAACAAATTCTAAAAACCCTCGATAAGCAGCCTTTACACAACCCTCAAAAATACAGGCAACACCTGAAGACATAATGGGATACCACTCCTATAACTGTTATAAGGCAAATACATTTCTTAATATATAGTTAAGCTCCCTGATCCTACATGCACCTAACCTAATCAGAAATGCTTTCGTAAGTGGTCTTACAAATAAGGGAGTCTAGAGGTCAGAAAACCTAGCTCCTGCATGCCTACTTAACTAAGGTCAAAGAAACTAGATCCTGCAACCAGTTTTATGCTGTGAACCACTTTTGTTGGTATCAGACAAGGAACTGAGAATGGTCCCTAACCAACACCTACCAAGATGACTTCAGCTATAATGCTGCAAGGAAACTAAGTCTGCCAACAAGTAGAGCTAGGAAGAGAAGCCTCGCCTCCCAGGAGAACTGAGTCACAGATGACATCTTGATTTTAGCCTGTTGTGAAACTCAACAAAGAGTTCAGGTACACAGCATCCAGATTAATGGCCTCTACACACTGAGATAATAAACTGGTGGGGGAGCCAGAGAGATAGTAGAGCAGGTAGGGCACCTGCCTTGCAGGTGGCTGATCCTCAGAGCCCCACCAGGAGTGATCCAGAAACAAAGATGGGGGAGAAAAAGAGGTGGAGTGACCACGATCTTTTTCCCAGAGTACATTATATTTTTAACTTTTCACAATACTGATTATGAAGTCGGATACCTAGAATCAAAATGAAATGATTAGAAATATGTAAATTCTTTGGGCCTGAGAATTATTACAAAGGATAGGGTACTTGCCTTGCAGACAGCCAACCCAGGTCCAATCACTGGCACTGCATATGGCCTCCCAAGCCATGCCAGGAGTAAACTCTGAGCACCTCTTGGTGTAGTCAAAAAACGAAACAAACAAAAAAAGAATGTATTATATTCTTAATTTTTCAGGTTACAGCAGGGGAGCACAGACCTTCTATCTGTGAGGCCCTGAGTTGGATTCCTTTGGGAAGGGTGGTGCCCCACAGGGGAAAACTTTTAACAATTTAAAAGTTAACAACTTTGTTAACTACCATATAATCAAACTCAGCTGAGGACTGAGGAAAAGCGACTGGAAGCTTCCTTCCAGAAGATGACAAACCAGGAACGTTCCAGAGCTCTCTTCCCACACTGCAGCCCACTTAAGGCTTTAAATAGAGTCACTCAAACCAACGGTAATTTCAGCAGTAATTTTATTACTCTCTTCAAAGGAGACAATGCCAAGTAACAATAATTCACCGTATTTCATATCTATTTCAATATCCCTTAACTTAGTCAGAACATCTGAAATGAAGTGGATACTGAGAAAGTTCAAAGCTGCTTTGTAAAAATGTTAAGTGGTAGATGGTGTGGATGAACTTGAAAACATAAAGGAATTTTAGCGAAAACACCTGTAGGCTTCCCTAGAACTTCTGATACGATTTAAGTTTTCTCTAAGATTCACAAAGCAAACAGACAAGCTTTCTGGATCTTTTAATATTTGCCCCTTCGGGCAATATTTTTCGGCCTAAACCCATGCATTAGGACTATGAGGACACGGTCCAGTAATATACCACGATAAACAAGTCCTTTTTATCTTCACTCGTGCATCTTTCCCTGAGTGTTTTATTATCAGAATTCCATTTTCTTGAAACACATGCGGAAAACGAAACGGTGGAGTCATTCAAATTCCACGTGAGGTTCGTATCGCTTAACTTTAAGTCAATTCAAATACTTCCACCTACACCGACTGAAATTCGCTCGGACGCTGCACGACCACGTCTAGGCAGTCTCCACCGTCCACCTGAACAGCCAACAACTGCCACCGTCGCCTACACAGAGCATCGTTTTCGCGCCTCTCCGCTTCCCCAAGCGGGTCGTGATCGAGAGGAGTCTCTGCGACGTGGAGGGGAATCAGGCGATCACATCTCAAATGTTTGCTCGCCGAGGTGACGTTCGCCCCCACCCGCAAGGGCACGGGAGCGGGGTCCGGGCGGGGCCGAGGGAGGCCCGGGTCCAACTCCGGGCACGCGGGTTCGCGGCTCTCCACCCCGCCCCCACCCCAGGAAGGAGGGAAACAACTTTTATGGGCCTCGTCTCCCGGGCGCTGGCAGCGGGGCAGAGCTCGGGCCTCCTGGACACGCTTCCCGCGGCGGCCTCCCGACGTCGAGGGCGGGGAGGGCAGAGAGCGGGAGAGCCCGAGCTCGACGCCCCCGCCCCACCCCGGGGCGGCGGGCCGGGCCCCGCGACCCCCCAGGCCCCGGCGCGGAGGCGAGCCCGTTGTCATGTGACGGCGCCGCGGCAGCGCAGGGCGGCGGAGGGCGTTCGCGGAGCCCGCCTCGGCCCGGCCCCGCCGGGCGCGGACGAGTCCCGCGAGTCCGAGCGGCGGGGGAGGCGGAGGGCGGGCTTGGCGGCGGGGGGCCGAGCGCGCCACAAAGGCTTCCGCGCCCGTCGCCCGAGCGCCCGAGCGGGCGGGGGACGCGAATTTTCGGGGCCCGCGGGAGGCAAAGGCGAGCGCCGCGGGTTCCGGGCCGCCCGCCGCGCCCCGGCCGCCCCCCGCCGCCCCGTCTCCGCCCCGCCGGGCGCCCGGACGGCCCCGCGCCCGCCGCGCCCCGCACACAGGCCCGCGCGGCCTCCCTCCCCGCGCGGGGCCCGCTCCCGGCCCGCCCGCGCCCCGCTCGCGCTCCCTCGCTCTCGCCCGGCCTCCATCTTGGATCGGCGCTTCCAGCCCCGCGCCGCGCGCCGCCGCCGCCGCCGCATTCCCCCTCTTTCCCGCCCCCGCCGCCGCCGCCGCCGCCCGCACTCACCTCAGCTGCCCATACGGGCGCCGCCGGCCGTCGACCTAGTTTCCCCCAAAAAGTCTCCGGTGTGTTATTCCCGATGTGGGGGGTTGTTACGGGGGTGGTCGCCGGGGGTTCGGGAGCGGGGGCCCGCGCCTTCAACGGAGCTGCAATCCTAACCCGCCATCTGGTGGCATTTTCCACACGCCAATGGCGCCGCTGCAGACTTGGGTCCGGACCGCCCTCTGCTGGCCGCGGTGTTTACTGCCTCGCTGACGGGACGGGCCTGCCCGGAAAGGGGAGGGAGCTGAGGCGCGGGCTGGGGGCCGCGGCGGGGGCGCGCGCACTTTCCCCGGGGAGCCTGCGCGCACGCGCACCAGCGGGCGGGAACGTGGCCGCTGCGTGGCGGCCCCGCCCCCGCGCGGTAGGGGCGGGCCCCGCTCGGCCAATCGCGAGGCGGCAGCTGCCCCTCCGGAGAGGGCGCTGTGGAGCGGCGCGCGGGGCGCCCGAGGCGGGCGCAGGAACGACGGCGGTGGCGCCCTGCGCGCCGCGGCGCTCACGGACTCGCCGCCCGCCATTTTTGTAGCGTTTCCCAGAGCCCCGAGGGGAAACCCGCACCTAGGCCCCTCCCCCGGCTCGCGGGCCGGCGGCCGTCGCTGCCCCACCTCCCCGGCTGCGACGCGCTCGGCCGAAACCGCCCGGGAGCGCCGCCCTGGAGTCCTGCTGCGGCCTCTCAGGGGCGTGGGGGGCCTGAGACCCCTTGTTGTAGTCGCCGTTTATTGTTATCGGTGGGAGAGGCGCGTTCCCGGGCGGGGGGCGAAAAGGTTCTGAGGACCTTGTGGGCCCGCCCTCGCCGCCGCCGTGCCGGCGACAGTGCCCGGCCCAGGCCGATGGGCGTCGTCGCTGCCTCGGCCAAGCGGCCCTGGGCGCTGCTGGCCTCGCGTAAGGCGGCAGCATCGGCTCGTGGAGTGAGCGGAGCGGCGCCGCCCCGGCCTCCTCCCCTCAGCGCGGCGCGTCCAGGGCGGCGGGGCAGCGCGCTGCGGGCGCCTCAGCCTCTGCTGCGAGGGGAAAGCAGTCCACACCGCGGGAAAACCCGCTTCGGCGCCTCGCCCCTGCTCCCGGCTCTACCTGGCCCCGGCACCTCATCCGCCCTGTTGACTGAATGACCCAGACGTCCGGCCGCTCTCGCCGGCGCCTGAGCTTTGCTCGGTTCTTTTCTGTTCCTCAGGGCTGACGAGGTTGCCGCTAATTCTGGCGGGTGACAGAAAGGGTGGTTTTTCCCTGGAGGAAGGCACAGCCAGCCCGGTCGGGCAGGAATTTGTGGCTGCTCCCAGTTATTCTGGTTTCTGTACTGACCCCTGGCTTCCCTGCCGTGAGCTCTGCGAAGACCGACGCTCATTATCCTATGAACGGTTTCGCTCCCAGTCCCGAGTAGTCCCCAGACAGTGTCTGGGGATCATAGTTAGGGGACTCCATGTTTGATGAGAATTCTCTGCTTTTTAAAATGTCTGCAACCACATCCTGTTCAGGAGCTCCAAGGTTCTCGAACCCCAGAACCTCTTCACCCATTTTTCCTTGTGTCTAAAGCCTGTGCTACTCCTTAGTGTATGTCAGGGCTTTCCACTTCCGCCTACCCCCCCCCCACCTTTGTAGGGTCTCTGTCTTCAATATTTAATTGTCCACTGCTTTCTTCCTTTGTTTCCACCTGGTTCCTTAGCTTTCATTGCTCTGGATTCCATAACTGCAAGCTGAATTGACATGTTATCTCCAGAATTCTAATTTCACCCCCTTCTTTGGGGGAGAGGGGTTTACGGGGTGGGAGGCCACAGTGGTGCCTCAGCAATGCTCAGGTGGTACCAGGGTCCGGAGAGGCCCACTGGTTGGAGCCGCATTCTTTACCTGCAGAAGCCCCTGTCTTGGTCCTATATCCGTACCCTGAGCACTACTAAGAACAAATGAGGCCAGGGTAGCCCCTGAGCACTGTTTGTGTCCCTCAAAAGAAATAATTAAAATCTTAGGGCAGGAGAGATGGTACAGTGGGCAAGGCGCTTGCTTGCCCAGTGTGTACTGAAGAGGGTAGGGAGGGCTGTGTCAGTGCTCCACGAATGATTGCTGAGCACCACTGGGCTTGGCCCTTTGGAAAAAATTCTCAAATTGCTGTTTTTGGTGTTTCTTCTCCTTGCCTAAAATTCGTGGTGCTCACCTTAACTTGCCAAGAAGGTCCAGCTCAAAATTCAACCTCGAATAGAAAACATTCAGGAGGTAAGTAGCTCAAGGGGCAAGCCCAGCGGGAGGTCCCAGCTCAGCTGAAAGTGGACCCTATGGAAAAATTTTTAAATAAAGGAAATAATGGATCTTTTTTTAAATGCCTTCCTTTTTATCTTTGTAATTTTAGCATAGTGTATATGCTAAAATATATACTATATGTATAATAAAAATTAAAAAAGAAAAAGGTGGTACTTAAATTCAACTAAATAGAAGATTTGTAGAAGATTCAACTAAATAGAAGATTCAACTGAATAGCAGCTCTGTAAGTAGCAGAGCTGCTACTTGCTCTCCCTGTGCCCAGCCGCTCATGCGGCGCCAGGAGGCATGGCGGGTTCTAGCCCTGGCCTGCCACCCCAGCAGAGCCTCACAACAAGCCAGACAACCAACCCTTCTCCATGGGGCCCGCCATTTTCCACATCCGGACTTCCCTCTCGTTACAACTCCACCCAGCAGACCAGACTAGCACAGCCCGGCTCGTGCTGCCACTAGCAGCCGCGGGGTTCACCAATAAATGCTTTATTTAGAGGTGACTACAAGAATATGCCACCCGCATGGCAAGCCTGGCAAGCTGCTCGTGTAGTATTTGATATGCCAAATACCAGTAACATTTATATTAGGTCATTCCCGTGACCTAATATAATGGTTTGAGGCTCTTTGTGTTCCTGGAGCAAGCGGATGCCTTTGGGTTCTACTAGCATGAGACTGTGACATATGGGAGATGTTACTGGTGCCCGCTCTAGCAAATAGATGATTAACGGGAAGATAGTGATAGTGATAGTGATAGAAGATTTGATTTTAGCCATTCATTAGATGTTATAGCATTATAGATTTAGATGTTTATTGAGATAGTTCAAAAAATCTTTCTACCTACTTTATGCCCGTCTTCCTTTGTTACTTTGCTTATTATATGTTTCATTTTAAGGTCAAGATAGAGATCAGTTTCATTTTGAGGTCAAGGTAGACAGCTTGGAAATAGGAAATAATATTTTTGGTATATAATCTTAATTAACTCAAATAAACACATTTATTTATGCTGATCCAGAGACTCACAGACATGGGGCAGGGCTGCTACTGGCTCTCCCTGTGACCAGCTGCACACAAGGTGCCCAGGAAGGATGGTGGGTTCTAGCCCTGGCCCGCCACCACAGCAGAGCCTTGCAACAAGCCAGACGACCCCCACTCCATGAGGGCCTCCATTTTCCACATCCAGACTTCCCTCTCCTCAGAACTCCACCCAGCAGACCAGCCTATCACAGACCAGCTCACGCGGCCGCAAGCAGCCGTGCGGTTCATCAATAAATGCTGGGTTTAGAGATGACTACAAGAGTATCCTACCTGCACGGCAGAGCCTGGCAAGCTACCTGTGTTGTATTTGATATGCCAAATACCAGTAACAATTATAGACCTCATTCCCATGATCTGATGGAATGGATTGAGGCTCTTTATGTTCCTGGAGCAAGCAGATTCCCTTGGGCTCTACTAGCATGAGACAGGACATTTGGAGATGTTACTGGTGCCCGCTCGAGCAAATCGATGAACGGGAAGACAGTGATACAGTGACAGTGATAGATAGATAGATAGATAGATAGATAGATAGATAGATAGATAGATAGATAGATAGATAGATAGAGAGATAATATATAGATAATTATATAATTATAGAGAGATATACATATATATATATATATATATATATATATATAGTATATATATATATATATATATATATATATATATATATATATACACACACACAGAGAGAGAGAGTAATTTGCACATGAACTTTGGAACCAGACTGCTGTAGACAGTCTGGTTTCAGACTTTGGTCAATGTTTCAGCTTTGGTCAAATCTCTTTTTTGTGGGAGGCGAGAGAAATAGTCCAGTGGGTAAGGTTGCCTGCATGCAGCCAACTTAATCCCATATGATCTCCCAAGCCTACCAGGAGTGATCCCTTAGCAAAGAACTAGGAATCAGCCCTGAGCAGTGTGACAAAAAAAAAAAAAAAGAAAATAAAACTTTGTTCCCTCAATTTCTTCAACTGTGAGATAAAAATAACTATTATTAGCATTGTCAATGAACATCTCAAAATTCTATTGGTAATACCACATTGTTTATCTTGCAAAAAACTTTTTGGCAAAGTTTTGTAAATATACTAGGGGTAACCAAATGTTTTAGTTTATAGATATCTAAACTTTATTTTGTCCTTTCACTTAATGAGGATTTTGACTGGTATTGGCAAATCCCTGCCTCTTAAACTGAATCGGGGCTGACCACTTAGAGTCCGGCCAGTTCAGTGGCAAAAGGAAGTCCTTGAGTTCAGTCATTGGCACCACTAGCCATGCACCAAGTGTAATCCTAGCAGCCTTGTCACTTAGAACCCCTAGTGCCACAATAAAAGTGTGCAGGATCCTACAAGAGTGTCTGTATAATTACAGGAGCACTACAGCCAAGTGTGTGTTAGCCCTGGTCATCAACAATAAAAAGGGAAAGAGGGGGTTCATTTTTTACTTTTTGCTTTTTGGGTCACCCACCCAACAATGCTCAGGGGTTACTTCTGCCTCTCTACTCAGGAATTACTCCTGAGTGCAGTGCAGGGGACCATATAGGGTGCTGGGGATAGAACCCTTCTCAGCCACATGCAACAGAAGCACCCAACCCACTGTACTAGGGGAAGTTTACCTACCGGTAGAAAGGTAAGTTTTTTACATTAGTAAAAATTTTAAAACTCTTGGGCCAGATTTGCCTTCTTCAAAAAAAAAAAGTATTTAAGGCCAAGCATCATATCGCCTCATTCAAATGACTTGTTTCTCTTCTACTACTCTATTCAAGCCCTTCTCTCTCCACAAATGCCATTGCCTTACACCACAATTACAGCTTCCTAGAAAGTCCTCGTCTTTTAGGGATTGGAGAAATAGCAAAGTGGGTAGGGTGTTTGTCTTGTATAAAATGAACCCAGGTTCAATTCTGAGCATACTATGTGGTTCCCCACTCACCATGAGGAGTGATTCCTGACTGTAGACCCAGGGAGTAACTGTCGGGGAGCCACGGGGATCCCCACAATACCAGGGAAAGAGTTCCTTTTTATCTCAAGGACTGGTGTCAGATGGACAAACCACAAGTTCAGCTCAATTCCAAAAGCCTTTACTAATTACCAATAATAAAACAAGTTCTGCCTCTACAATCCAAGATAATGGGATTCCCCAGACCTCTAGCTCTTAGAACTCCATCCAAGTACTCAGGCCCAGGTCTCCTACCAAAACGAATGGATCTGCCTCCGGCAGTCCCTTTATATACCCAAAAGCCATAATCCTTTCTTCAGGATAGGTTGCATTAACAAAAGATCAGAGAATCAGCTTTTTGGTGTAGATATTAGGTGGTGCCACACCTCTTTTTTGGGTCTAAACAAATTATAATGCCAGGGCCTAGTCTCTTCCTCTAAGATCTCTCCAAAACACTGGAGAGAGAGAGAGAGAGAGAGATAGGGCTGGTATAAAGAAATACATCTTATCTTAATGGATGTATTTTTATGGGAGAATCATTTCAGGCCATGGACTTCATGCAATCCACAACATAGTACCCATCAAGGTCCTCTACTTTGCACCTACTGAAAGGGTCATGCTCACTTGCCTGAGGGCAAACTGGTCAGATCCCTCCTCTGATAAACAGTAGTCTCAAAGTAGCCAGGGTGGTGGTCTCCTGGTAAATGCTAATTGTCCTGCAATGGGACCAGTAGGTGTTAAGAGGAATTGTATCATAGACTATAATAATGTTCCAAAAGTTATTAATTCAGAGTCAAAATGACTCCTATAACTGTCATACCCTCCATCAGTGTTTACACAAAAGAGAGCTCTCTTTAGCATGATCCTTGGCTTAAAGACATGTAAATAGATTAAACTGTAAGGGTTTTTGGGGGTCACACCCAGCAATACTCAGAGGTTACTCCTGGCTCTGCACTCAGGAATCATTCCTGAGTAGTGCTCAGGAACCATGTGGGATACTGGGGATTGAACCTGGGTCAGTCACCTGCAAGGCAAATACTTTGTGGTGCTCAGGGAACCATGTGGGATACTGGGGATTGAACCCAGGTCAGCCAAATGCAAGGCAAATACCTTACCCACTGTGCTATCACTCCAGCACCTAAACTGTAAGTAGCTTAAACAGCAAAGATCCAAAGCTAGGTAGGCCTGTCACCCAACAAGTAACCCCTGAGCATATCCAGGTGTGGCCCTAAAACCAAAAATAGAAAGTCCTCATTTTTTATTTCCCTTTAAAAAAATGCACACTTTTTTATCCTTTTTTTGGGGGAAGGGGAGTGGGAAGCCATACCATCTGGTTGTGCTCAGGGCTTACTCCTGGTTATGTTCTTGGGCCACCCTATGGGATTCCAGGGGTCAAGTCCTGGTCAGCCACATGGAAGGTAAGCACCCTACCAGTACTGCTCTGGCCCCTATTTGTAATTCATATAGTTTACAAAACAGCATCTAAAATAATGACATTCAAAATACGCCTTGAGGGGCCAGAGTGATAATACAGCAGATAAAATGTTTGCCTTGCATACATGACCTGGGTTCGACAACCCCCCCAACATCCCATATATAGGGTGATCTTTGATATGGCAATCATGTCATTCAGTCCAAACTATGCTCCCCTCTTCAGATTGATCATCTTTTTTTCCCCTCAGGGTTTTGTCTCCAACAACAAATAGCCTTGCTCTACTCCAAGGCAAGTCTTAAATACTCTGCTCAGCTGCAAGGTCATTCACCTTACCTTAGGTCAGAACAAAAGCTGCTATTTCTGGATCAGAGCAGGGTTTTATTCTAAGAGTTTTCCCATTTCGTAGCCAGTGTGGGCTCTTTTCTTGGTACCATCCAGTCCCTCGTAGGGCACACCTCTGTAGGGGGATGAGGAATTAGATCCAATCTAAATGGTACTTGGGCTTATAGTTGGAAAATATGACAGAATCCCAGAAGTAAATAATTTATAGTTTAGATAACTCACCCAAAAAAAAAGATAATTCAGCACTGAGCATCCTGAGCATCTCTTTGTGTTTATAGAAGAAATAAATCCTTATGGCCTAAACATATACAAAAGATTTATAGGAAGGAGAAAAACAATCCCTTATTAGCAGTGCAAAACCCAGGGCTAACAAGCAAGTTATCCAACAATCTTTGATAGGCTACATGTTTAAAGAAGACACTTTTCTGGGCCAGAGCGATAGCACAGTGGGTAGGGTGTTTGCCTTGCATGTGGCCAACTTGGGTTCAATCTCGGTATCCCATATGGTCCCCGAGCTCCCCAGGAGTAATTCCTGAGCAAGAAGCCAGGAGTAACCCTGAGCATTGCCGGGTGTAACCAAAAAGCAAAAAACAAATTTAAAAAAGATACTTTTTCATCAGATTCAATCTCTTAACCAACCTCATGCAAATACAGACTGTAATATATCCATTTAACACTTTTAGACTCACATTGATATAATATGCAGGTATATTAAAGAGTAAATGGTTAGTTTGTTAAGAAATAACAGGAAGAGCATGAAAAGCTCGTTTATGACAACTTAGGTGGGACTTAGACGGTCCTTTAAAATGTGGGGTAAGGAATGCAGCTCAAAGTTAAAGAACATGCCTCATGTGTTAGGCACTGGGTTCAATATACAACACTGAAAAATAAATTAAGTTTAGGGGCTGGAGCGACAGCACAGTGGGTAGGACCTTTGCCTTGCACGCAACCAACCTGGGTTTGATCCCTGGCATCCCATATGGTCCCCTGAGCACCATCAGAAGTAATTCCTGAGTGCAGAGCCAGGAATAACCCTTGAGCATTGCCAGGTGTGACACAAAAAGCAAAAAAAAAAAATTTTTAATTTGAACTGGGGAGATGGCTCAAGTGGAATCAAGTACAAATTTTGTATGGGGACGCCCTGAATTTAGTACCTGAAACCACATCGTTTCCAAAGTATCACTGAAAATAGTTCTACCAAAAAAATAAAGGATCTAGAGAGATAGTATAGGGGTCAAACATTTGCTTTGCATGTAGCAAGCATCACTTTTTATTTTATAACACTGTGAGATAGACAATTACAAAGCTGTTCATGATTGTATTTCAGTCATACAATTTTGCAGCACCCATCCCTCCACCAGTGCACATTTCCACAACCAATGTCCCCAGATTGCCTCCCTGCCCCCAGCCTGCCTCCTCTATAGCAGACACTTCCTCTTCTCTCTCTCTCTCCACACCCCTTCACTTACACATTGTGGCTTGCCATACATACATTTAGGGGGTTAACATATACATCCCTTTGCCTACATTCAATGCTCAGTTCTAGATTGGCATCACCATTTCCGACACTTAGTAGAACACTGGTGTATATTTATACCCCCACAAATGAATGTATTCATTCTATTTCTGTCCTTTTCCTTCTGACTAATATCTCTAAGCATGATAATCTCCATGTCTGTCCATTTGTAGGAAAATTTCCTGACTTCATTTTTCCTGAAAGCTGTATAGTATTCCATTGTGTAGATGTGCCATAGTTTCTTTATCCAGACTTCTATTTTTCGGGCACTCAGGTTGTTTCCAGATTCTGGCTATTGTGAATAGTGCAAGCACCACTTTGATCCCTGCCTCCATGTGGTCTCTCAAGCACCACTGGATGTGACTCCAGCACAAAGATGAAAGAAATCTCCAAGTACCACCACTTATTGATGTCCAAAAAAAACAATTGAACTTATACTCAGGGAGCCTGATGGGGATTGATCATGAGTTGGCAGCATATAAGGCAAGTGCCACTACCTGCTTTACTATAACTCCAGTATCGTCTCTGAATAATTTTATCATAAAAAATTCAACATTATCAATTCATCAGTAAATGAATGAACACAGCCATTATCGGTTCATCAGTAAATGAATGAACTGAGAGCCTACCTACTATGGAAAGTATCCCACCCACATGGCAGAGCTTGGCAAGTTACCCATGTTGTATTCAATTCTGTTAAATGTGATGGAATACCTGGTACATCAATATATCAGGCTTAGAGGTATTGTTGCTTGGCTGCTTCATAGCTGTGTGCCACAGGGAGAGCCGGCAGCAGCTCTTCCATGACCTGAACAAATGGTTTGAGGCTCTTCATTCTCCCGGGAGTGAGCAGATGCGCTTGGGCTACACTAGCACGTGACAGGGACAAATGGAGATGTTACTGGCACCTCCTTGAGAAAATCGATGAACAACAGGAAGACAAGTAACAAGTGATCTTATTGACCATGTAGTTCTGATTAAAATCGACTTGCTTTCCTGAAATATTGGTAGTATTCCTCTCACAGAAACTTTTTTTCAGTGACTTTTTTTCAGAGCAGCTTTAGGTTGATAACAAAACTGAGAGGTAGTTACAAAGATTTCCCACATATGGATCTGGAGCAATAGTACAGCAGGGAGGGCATTTGCCTTGCACAAAAGTGATCAAGGGCTTGATCCCGGCATCCCATATGGTTCCTCGAGCACCACCAGGAGTAATTCCTGAGTGCAGAGCCAGGAGTAATCTCTGAGTGTGACCCAAAACTGCTGGGTGTGACCCAAAAAAAAAAAAAAAAGAATTCCCACATACCCACTTCCTATAAAACATATTGAAAGGTTTTCTCCCTCATTCTCCAGTGGGAGAATGGTACTTTCAATGTAGCATCGAATGCACACTAGAATGGTACATTTGTTACGAGCACTTACCCAGAGTAACTTACCTTAGGATTTACTCTTGGTATCTTCTATGGATCTGAATAATATATGGCATATGTCCATCATATAGCTTCACAGTCATTTTACTACCCTAAAATTCCTCAATGCTTTGTCTAGTCATTTGTCACTCCATCCTTTATACTGTCTCCAAAACTTAGGCTTTTCCAGATTGTCATATACTTGGAATCATACAGCATGTAACTTTTCTAGGTTGGCTTCTCTCACTGAATAACATGCCTTCAGATTTCTTCTTTTCCATGACTCACTTCATTCAATGCTTGTTTCTTTTGAACTCATTGTCTGATTGTACCACATCTATTTACCTACAAGGAGCAAACTGGCGACTTCCATGTCTCAGCATTTACAAGTGAATCTGCCCTAAACATTTCTTGCATGAGTTTTTTTTTTTTTTGTGTGTGTGTGCGAACATAAGTTTTTCACATCCTTGGGTAAATAAAGGATGCTTTATTTAATAAGAAATTGCAAAGCTGCCTTCCATATTGAACAAAACATTGTGTGGTTTTACATTCCCACCAAGATGCCTGCCTGAGAGTTCCTGTTGTTCCACATCATCACTAGCCCTCAGTGTAGTCAGTAGTGGCAGATTTTGGCCAGTATAATAGTATTTGGTGGCATCTCATTATTCATTGTTAAAATTTGCATTTTTCCTGGAGAGGAGTGAAAAAAGCTTCTTTTCAGATACTTATTTGCCATCTGTATATCATCTTTGGTGAGCTATCTGGTAAGGCCTTAGGCTCATTCTTTTCCTGATGTTATTTTTTTTTTTTATTTAAACACTGTGATTTACAGAGTACAGAGTTTTTCACAATACTGTTGTTATGTAGATTCATTGTTCAACACCAATTCTACCACCAGTGTGCCCCCACCACCACCAGAGACCCTCATTTCCCATCCCCCCATCCCCAAGCCTGCTCCCTTAGCGGGCACTAATTATATTGACCATTACAGCCCATATAAGGGGATGGTATTGATAAAGTCATGACTTTTTTTTCTGGTTTGTTATGTGGGAGTCTGGCCAATTTCTGTTCTTGCATTCAGTGTCTGATTTTCTAGAACATAGTGGATTTCTTCTAGTCAACCCCAGACCCACCACCACCTACGGACAGCACTTATTTCAAATTTTTCTCCACCTCTATTTGAGCCTGTCCTAAGCATACACTGAATAATCTATTCTATATTGCTTGTTGGAACTAATTCTCTAAATATGGTCAATGACTTTCTTAGACTAAGATGACTTTCTTAGACGAAAGTCAATGGAAATTATTAAATCTCCATTGTGCCACTTGAGCCCACTGTATAGGAAATTATCGATATGTTCCCACAGACCACACATCGTGCCCACACACTTGTGATTGTATGCCCCATACTAAATTCTGTGAAATGTGATGGAATACCTGTACATCAATATACCAGGCTTTGAGATATCGTTGCTTGGCCGCTTCATAGCTGTGTGCCACAGGGAGAGCCGGCAGCAGCTCTTCCATGCGTCCACATCCCTGGATCATGGCTGACTGCACTGACAGCAGTTCTGGGCGGACCCACCTGGCCTTCAGGAGAGGACCGAGGTGGGGGGGAGGGGCCCAAGCTCCAGCTCCCCAGAAATTAGGCTCATTTGGTATTTCCTTTGTGCACTGTTGAAGTTTAACCTCTCCTTATATAATTTGGATAGAACTTTATCATGTGTCTTTTGCAAATATTTTCTCCCAGATTTGAGCTTGTTTCTGATTTTCTAGATATTGTCTCTGACAGAGCATTTCAGTGAGGTCCCACTTAGCATTTCTTCTTCTTCTTTTTTTTTTTTTTAAGATGGGGAAGGCGAGGGAGGAAGAAGGCCCTGCAACAACAGGAATTTTTTTTTAGTCATGATTTAATCCAGTACATTGTACACCATGGTCTGTTACTGCCCCAGTGGGTGGCACACCTTAATTACAAGAGTAGAAAAGAAGGAAAAAACGTTTCTGATTTTTTTTTTATAAAAAAGTCTAAGTGACAACAAATATCCTGTAACTATGTAAAAGATGGAAAGAAACACTGCTTGGTTTGGGAAGGAAAAGGAAAGAGCTGACATGACCCCTCATCTGCTCTGTTAGAGCTTTCCTGTGGTTTATGGAGGCAATGAAATTGGCAGGTAAAAAACAATCTGACTACTTCTTCTGAATTTCTAGTAGCTGTACCTGGGACTTTGTAAAGGATGTCAGGAAGGGAATAATCATAAATCAAATGGTACTGTGAGAATTATTTCTTACAATAACTCTGAAGAATACTAAAAAACCTTGGTGAGTTAACTCAGAAGAACTATTTGTAGATAAGACTTAGCATCATCAATCCCAGGTTTTGCACACACACACACACAAAAAAAAGATGACCATAAAGATATTAATTCTATCTATAGCAAACTCAAATAAAAATCTCAGTAAGTTATTTTATGAATATCAATAATTCTAAAATTTATATAGAGACAAAAGATTGAGATGAACCAAATAGTATTTAAAGAGAACAAATCACGGGCCGGAGCGATAGTCCAGCAGGTAGGGCATTTGCCTTGCATGCGGCCAGCCCATGCCAGCCCGAGCACCGCCATGAGCAATTCCTGAGTGCAGACCCAGGAGAAACCCCTGAGCATTGCCGGGTGTGACCCAAAAAAAGCAAACAATAATAATAATAATAATAATAATAAATTAAAGAGAACAAATCAGGGCACTATGTGACTTCAAGGATTCCTGTAAAGTTATAGTGAATTAGCCAATTGTGAAGAAGTAAGCAAATGGATGAGTGAAACAGAATAGAGGGGCCCAGAAATAGATCCGCATGTATGTACAGTGAGGGCCCAGAAATAGACCCATATGTATGTACGGGTCCAGAAACAGATCCACATGTATGTATAGTCAACTAATCTTTGGAAAGGTGATACAATGAGGGGAAATGGATCACATCTAGTTCAGAAGCTACTCCTCGTTCAGAAGCTACTCCTAGTTCTGGGCTCAGGGGTTACTCCTGGCAGTGCTCAGGAGACCATATACAGTACCAGCAATTGGACTGCAGTCGGCAGAATGTAAGGCAAGCTTCTTAACTCCTGTACTATCACTCCAACTCCTTTGTTCCTACAGCGTTAGATGATAAGTAATAACTTCCAGCTATGAAAAATGATGAATTATGCTAACATCTACTTTAATATTTTTATTGCTCATTAAAACATTAATGGGCATAAGTCGGAGAGATAGTACAGTACAGTAGGTCAGCCTTTGCCTTGCATGCAGCCAACCTGGATTCAATCCTTAGCACCCCATGCGGTCCCCTAAGCCCCATCCGGAGTGACCCCTGAGTGCAGAACCAGTAAGCCCTGAGCAGAGGGAAATGTGGCTCAAAAAACTAAACCCAAATTAAAAGACCAGTTTCTTAATTCCTTAGATCATAAATTTACACATACATAATTAACTTTATTAGCTGTGAATCATCTCTGGGTTTAAAGACTTTATAAAATCATGTTCAGATCACTCCCTATAATCTTTTATTGCATGTTTTCTTTTTGCAGGGAGGGTAGAGAGTTAGGGGGGGGAGCACCTGGTGGTGCTGAGAATCAAACCTGGGTAGGCCACTTGCAAGTTAAAGAGAGCTGTACTAGTTCTTCATGTTTTCTTATCTTCAAGCTCATTCTAAAAAAAAAAAGGTTTTTAATGTAAATGAACTTGACTAATTCAAACAGTAAAATGTTATTTACCTAATCTTTTCCTGCTTATATTTAGCTCCTGCAGAAGCAGCATTTCTAGGAGCTTTATTCTTTTTCTTTAATCTTTATACTGTGACATTTCTCACATTGTCCAGAAATGCTTGTGAACAGTTAACTGACCAGGAAAAAGAGTAGCCTTATTGGCCTGAAAGATGGGAAGCATGTCCACCAGCACAACCTGAAGACAAATGTGGAAGGGGAATGGAGGAGCTGCTTTTATGCCGAGCAGAGCTATGATGACGTAACAGGCTATACATATTCTAGTAATTTTCCAGGAAACATGCATATTTATGAGGGGGGAGCTGAACGTGCACAGTTGGGAAGTACAATGGGCATACACTGAGTACCAGAGATTGGTGTAAAAACATCACCAGAGGTGGTTTTTAGCACAAGGGTAGCTAGGGTTGATGCAGGCTCTACCGTGCACACTCTACTGGCCAGTACTGTCGTCCAGGGCGTTAGGTACAAGGCACCTATCAGTACAAAGGTGCTCTTAGGGTTCTGTCTTGGCCCAATCCGAGGCAAAATAAGGCAATGAAGTGGCTTCGCCCAGTGAGAGGCTGTCACACACTCCAAACTACTTGTCTCAAGACAGTTTATTTTGTTTTTATTTTCTTATTTTTTCTTGTACTCCTTCATTCAGTCTCTGCTGCACAATCAGGCAGGCCAGAAGCAGGAGAACTTTTTTCTTGTATCTGTAGTGAAATACTTTAGTTTTTGCTATCCCCAAAGAGCCCAAAGTTTTTAGGAGAGGCAAAAAGGGGCTACACTAAAGATAACAAGTTACTGGAATTAAAGTTGCTGAGTTTGGGCTGGAAAGTAAAGCAGGGAGGGCATTTGCTTTGCTGACTCAGGTGAGTACCTCAGTATGTGGTCCAAAAACAAGAGAGGGCCAGAGAGATAGCACAGTGGGTAGGGTGTTTGCCTTGCACGCAGCCAACCCGGGTTTGATCCCCAGCATCCCATATGGTCCCCTGAGCACTGCCCGGAGTAATTCCTGAGTGCAGAGCCAGGAGTAATCCCTGAGCATCGCCAGGTGTGACCCAAAAAGCAAAAAAAAAAAAAAAAAAAGAAAGAGAAGCAAACAAATACAAATTAATATAAATATCTGTCAGTAATACCTAGATAAACAAGGTTTGAGAACCTCGGTAAAGAGCAAATACTTGTAAGATTTTTTTTTTGGTGTTTTTAATTTGTTTTGTTTTGGGGCTACACCTATCTTTTTTATTATTATTTTATTACAACACCTTTATATATACAATTACAAGATGCTCATGTTTGAGTTTTGGTTCTACAGTGTTCCAACACCCATCCCTCCACCCGTGCCCATCTCCCATCACCAATGTCCCCACCTCCCCTGCCCCCCCTCCCCAGCCCACCTCCATGGCGGGTTCTGTATCTCCTTTCTCTCTTTCTCTCTAACTCTCCCTCCCATTTTCCTTTCCTACACATCATGGAATGTAGTCTATTCTAGGATATAATTGGTTCCACTAGTTTGATGGACTGTGCGCCACACGAGTTGGAGAGCCTCATGGTCAGCTGAGCTAGGGGAGAGCTGGGTGCCAACTCTCCCCGTTGTGATTGAGTTTCTGCCTGCAATGGCCAGTCGCCCTGGGGCAGTTCTTGGGCAGGGGGCCACCAGGCCTCTGAGACAAGATGGAGAGGGGAAGGGCTACACCTATCTTGGCTCTGTGCTCCAGGATCACTCCTGGTGGTGCTAGGATTTGAATTTTGGTCACTCTGGCCCCCAGCTTTGTGTGTGTTTTGGAGGATTAGTTGGGGGGGGTGCGGGTGGGTTGCCTTTTGTTCTCTTTGTTATTGTTTCTGCTTTGATACAGAACACCCAGTTGCAATGCTCACACTAGTTGTGCTTGAACACATTTGGTTGATCACACTGTGGTTGTGGCATTGGTGACCCCAAACAGCAGAACCACTGGAGAGAGCCCGGCCTGGGAGCTGTTGTCAGGGATTAACACTTGACCTTACCAGCCTCATTTTTGTTAGGCAGCTTCTCTACAGCCAAGCTGACCCTGGAACCTGATTGGGTTTGTTGGGTATTTTTGTTGTTTGTTTAGTTTTGGGGGCATACCCAGCAGTGCTCAGAGGTTACTCCTGGCTCTGCACTCAGGACTTACTCTTGGTGGTGCTTGGGAAACCATATGGGATGCTGGGGATCGAACTCAGGTGGGCCGCATGCAAGACAAATGCCCTACCCGCTGTGCTATCGCTCCAGCCCCTTATTTCACATTCTTATCATGACCCTTGTTCCTACAGGAGCCTCTCGAGCTGAGCCAGTCCAGACAGTGCTTGGAGTCTTAGTTGCTACATCTCAGTGGATGCCACCTTCTCAAAGGTGGAGTTTCTTTATCTCAAAGACCTCTCTGCCTTTGGGCTGATCTGGCTTGGAGACAAGATTCTTATTCCTAATTGCCAGGGGCTTCTGCCTGCCTGCTTGCCAGCCTGTCTATTCCACTGCATATCGGGAAAAGAGATGGCAGGTATACTTTCTTTTCCATTTTGGGAAGCGGAAATTCACTTGGAAAATAAAGGGTGATTCTTCGTCCTGACTGTACTTAGTTTTGTCCTGCTTAGATCCTCCTCCAGTAAGCACCGGACCCAGGTATTAGAAGTTACCAATAACTGAAACACCAAAATTTTAGAACCCTCAGGGTTGCTACATTTGTAGAGAGCCACACAGTTGAGCCCCTTCCTGAGGGCATCACACATTCAATGATTTAACAAAGTAAGTGCTTCAGCAAAATCAGAGCTTGGTCCACAATGAAACGCTCTAAACCTCAATTTTAATTTTTTTTTTAATGTTTCTCTCCCCCCCACCCCACCCCTACTTGCCAATTTCCGAGCTCCCTCTGAGATTTTCTTATAGCTCAATGTCTGCGATGGCAGTGCTGCCCCTCCTGTCCCTCCCAGCAGCGTTAATCCCAAGGGCACCCTTTCACAAATAGCTTGCCTGTTAAATTCTGTTTCATAGTCTGCTTCCCAGAAACCTATCCTGTCACAGCTGACTCCGGGGGGTCTGAAAAGCAAGCACTGAGATAGGGTTTTGGAACTTGATAATCAGCTGCCCACCTAACAATAAGAAGCCTTAGTATTATAAGAATATAGGGGCTGGAGTGATAGCACAGCGGGGAGGGTGCCTTGCACGCAGCTGACCTGGGTTCGATCCCCGGCATCCGATATGGTCCTCCAAGCACTGCCAGGAGCAATTCCGAGTGCAGAGCCAGGAGTAACCCCTGTGCATTGCTGGTGTGACCCCAAAAGAAAAAAAATAATATAGTTAATTGGGGGATTTTGTGTGTGTAGTTAATTTTTCGGGGTGTAGGTGAGTGCACACTTGGCAATACTCAGGGCTTACTCTTGGTTCTGTGCTTAGGGATCACATGTGGCAGTGTTCAAGGGATCAAACTTACTAAATTCAGTTACTTAGAAAGACTAATAGCCATTCTATCTCTTCAGTTCCCAAAAGTAAACAGTCCATTGTTGAAACTATTATGTGTAGTTAATCAAGTTGGTACTCCTACAGAGGGTATGGATTAACTGCTGCAATGGCATGTCAGGTATTTGAGAAATATGGACTAAATGGTAACTGTTGGTCAGCCTAGAGATCAGCATATGCAGCTTGTAAAACCACTTGTAAAACCTGGGGATTTCTTATCCTGGAATCCTTGGGACCCACAACAAAATACTAACCTACCTGGCGGCTCCCAGAAGCGGGAATCACTGGGAATTCGTCAGATGGAGTCAGGGTTCGGCCATTCCCCCTCCATTTTGTCTAGCCTCGTGGCCCCGCCCAGGAGCTGCCCTGGGGCCACCAGCCATAGCATGAAGAGGCTCACAAGCGGCTGAGGAAGCTGGAACTCGGCTCGCCCGGGCCCAGCTGACTATGGGGCCCCCGGGAGGGCAGATGGGTTTTGGGAGGGGCCCATCACCTCTGGGGGGTCCCGGAAGCAGCTGGATGAGACTCGTCCACCACACTAGCCACCATTTTCACTGTCCGGGCGCTGGGAAACTGCCTCACGACCAGATTAAAAGAGCAAAACCAGGGCCGGAGCGATAGCCCAGCGGGTAGGGGCGTTTGCCTTGCACGCGGCCGGCCTGTGCTGGCCTGGGTTTGATCCCGGCATCCCATATGATCCCCGAGCACCACCAGGAGTAATTCCTGAGTGCAGAGCCAGGAGTAACCCCTGAGCATCGCCGGGTGTGACCCAAAAAAGCAAAAAAAAAAAAAAAAAAAAAAAAGAGCAAAACCAGTTTGAGCCCAGGTCGCGCGGTCCATTAAAATAGTCTTTTAATGCACTGCATTCCACAATGTGCAGGAAAGTTTGGCGGGAGGGAGAGATAGAGAGGAGAGAGAGGACATGCAGAACCCGCCAAGTAGTTGAGGTGTGGGAGGGGAGAGGGAGGTGGGGACATTGGTGATGGGAGATGGGTTTGGGTGGAGGGATGGGTGTTGGAACACTGTAGAACCAAAACTCTACATGAGCATCTTTCAAAAAAAATACTAACCTACCTGACCTTGGCACTTGCCAATCAACCACACCAGGCAGAAACAGAACCTGGTATTGATATAGGCAGGTAGAGAGAGAAGGGGCCCCATGGCAATATAATTCTTGGAAATTAATAAAACTAACTAGTCCTAAGACTTCCAGGACCACCTTATAGAAACAGGAACTAAAACCTGGTGAAACCTTTACCTGGATCTAGCCTGCACCAGAGAAGGCTAGACCCATCCACCAAGAGAAGCTCTAGTGGGAACACAGGTGAAGAAAAGGAGTTCAACTCTACCCCCTTGGCAACTACCCTAGCAAACAACTGCCCCAGATGGGCAACTTGGAAGAACCTATAAAAGCCAACTTGAGCAAAGTAAGTTGCTTGTGGCCTAGTGTCGTGTCCAGTGCACCTGGTGCCACCCCACACCTCCCCCTAGAGATGTGTCTTCCTTCCCATGCTTCCATATCTAACGCGGGATGTGTGCTGAGGTGCTCCACCTTTGGAACAGCCACTCTCAGTCCTGTCCCTCCCTCAAAACCTCCAAATAAAATATGTTTTTACTTTACTCCTGAAATTCTTTTCTGTAAGAAATCCAAGGATCCAAAAGGTCTGTGTAAGGCATGCGTGGCTTTCCTTTCCTGCAAAGAGTAATCCCTCACTCCAGCCTGAGTCCACAGCTCCTGAGAAATTGGGTGGTGGGGATGAACTCCTGCGTGGGGCAGAGCAAGTAGATGTCAGGTGTGGCCTGGCCGCTGCCTAGTCGGCTGGCGGGACTTGAGATCTGTGCCGTGAAGGGGCTCATTGCAGACTCTTTCCATCCTAGCCTTTGCAGCCGGTCCCAGGGTGGTAGGGGAATCGGGAAAGAGAGGCCTCTCTCTCGCCCCTCCACTTCACGTAAGTCACCAGAGGTCCACAGACATCAGTGGCATCTTCCTGCACATCCTCCCTTGCCCCAGGCCTCCTTTTCTTCAGTATAAGTCCTCCCTGAAGCACTCTGCCAGACTCTGTTTCTGTCTTCTGCAACTCTGTCCCCAGATCTGTCAGTAACTATGAAGACAATGAAATTGCATTGTGCTCTGTACTGAACTGCTCCAAAATTCACAGGATGAGATATTATCCCCACTGTGTTGTACTTGAAGATAAGGTTTTTAGGAGGTAATTAAAGTTAAATGAAGTCAAGAGTAGGATCCTGCTCTGATATATTAGTAGTTGACTGGTGTTCTTACAGGAAGGTTTAGAAATACACTTTTCCCCAAACATGAACTTTTAATTGTATTCTTTTTATTTGTATACTCCTGTATAATAAAATCTTAAAAAATAAAAAAAAAAAAAAAAAAAAAAAAGAAATACACTTTTCTTCTTCTTCCCTGAACTTTTTTTTTTTTTTTTTTTTTTTTTTAGCTTTTTGGGTCACACCCTGCAATGCTCAGGGGTTTCTCCTGGCTCTGCACTCAGGAATTACCTCCTGGCGGTGCTCGGGGGACCATATGGGATGCCGGGGGATCGAACCCGGGCCGGCATGGGCCGGCCGCGTGCAAGGCAACGCCCTACCCGCTGGGCTATCGCTCCGGCCCCGGAATTTTTGAGGCATTGGAGAGAGTGTACGGAAGTTAGGGTGCTTGCCTTGGATGCAGCCAACCCGGTCCAATCCATGGAAGCATATATTTTCCCCCCCACCCCACCCCCAGCCTAACAGGAGTGATCCTTGAGCTCAGAGCCAGGAGTAAGCCCTGAGCACTGCTGCTGGGTGTGGTACAAAAACAAAAACATAATTGAGAGTACTTGAGGAAAAGGAAGGGAATCTAAGAACAGATAAAGGAAAAATTGGGGCCAGAGCAATAGCCCAGCGGTAGGGTGTTTACCTTGCACGAGGCAGGCCTGTGCCAGCCCAGGTTCGATCCCCGGCATCCCATATGGTCCCCGAGCACCGCCAGGAGTAATTCCTGAGTGCAGAACCAGGAGTAACCCCTGAGCATTGCCGGGTGTGACGCAAAAAAAAAAAAAAAAAAAAAGAAAAATTACATTGGGGAATAGTCTCCCAGAACTCAGGATTTAACATTTTAGTAAGAGCCTTAGAATTTGGTGTCAGTTTGCTACTAGGTGTTTTCTAAATGCATGGAAAAAAACTGATAAAATCATGGAAAAAGTGATAATCCTGAGTGAGATTTAAATGCCACAACTGCCGTGAGAGGTGGTAGAAGAATGAACTTAAAAGATTAGACATTTAGTTATTCTAGAAATAGGGGCCGGAGCAATAGTACAGTGAGCAGGGCATTTGCCTTGCCTGCAGCCTACCATGGTTCAATCCCTGGTACTCCATATGGTCCCCCATGCCATGCCAGGAGTGAGCACAGAGCCAAGAGTAAGCCTGAACACCACCAGGTGTGGTCCAAAGGCGAGGGGGGGAGAGAGGAAGGGATGAAAAAATGATACTGTAAAAATGTTGAATCCATCAACAGAAGGCTATATATCAAGGACATATGCATTAGTGAGGGGCACCAATGTCATTAAGAGGCTCAGCAGCAACTTTCTCTTTTGTTTTGTTTATTTTGTTTTGTTTTGAGGCCACACTCATAAGTGCTCAGGGACCTCCTCTCTGCTCTCCATTTGGGGCTTAATCCAACAGTGCCTGGGGAATCACGTGGTGCAGAGATGAACCCAGGCATCCCATGTAATCCTGACCATTAAGTTATCTCTCCAGCCCCAGAGATGACTTTTTTTTAAATAGTAGTGAGTTTTTGGTAAAGGAAACTATTAAAAAATAGATTTAGCAATAGAAAGAATAGGGCACCAAATGACAGAGGCTGAGTTTTATTGTATAATGTGTAGAAGTGTATATGTGTGTATATGAGTGTGTGATGCTAGGGATTGAGCTCAGGGTCTTCTAGGTGTAAAGTATGTAAATTTCCACTGAGAAACATGCAGGTTGTGGTATTTAATGGTGAGGGCCAAGTGGACAATTATAATATTAAGTCAAAAGGAGCAGTCAAGGATGACTGACCCTGGGAGAATTACGAAGATAATTAATAGAACATCGTGTCTCTAGGAGAAAATAGATGGGTAGCCAAGGAGAATGCGTCTAAGTTTGTATCATCAGAGGAATTAAAGATGTATAGCCAGGAGACCGAAGCAGTCACTTCAATTAAAACCATGATTCCTTGCCAAGTTTCAAAACATGAATCTGTTTTTAATCCTGGAGCCTATTTACTCAAAAGGATCAGGTCCCCCATGAGGAATCTGCAACACTCTGGCAAATGTGCCCAGTGATTGGTTCTTCAGTCTTTCCCCAAAGTTTGTTTCAGAATCTTTGACCCTAAGACCATTTACTCAGATGGCGGTGCACCAGGAACATAGGAATACACAAATATGTTAAGGACTGTTGGTCACAAAGGCTATTAGTCATCAATGCTTGAAGACAAAGATTATCATGGTATCCTTTGCAATAAGTGATAAGTGATATGCAATGCCTTGAACACAAGGTCCAGTCACAGTGGGTCCACTGATGCACAGTTAGTCATTTCCTCAGGTGCCAAGTCTACATGAGCAGGTGCATATCCTTGTTGGTACAACCCAACAAGGAAGTGTATCTGTTCTGGTCCTTGGCCTCTGAATTAATAGCTACTAGATTACTACTTGATCAGCTGGAAACCTCTGGAACTACTCCTACCGCCAGCCAGGGTATTCAAACAAATAAAATCACCAATATTTCTACAGGTAATGTTGAAAACTAGTGCTAATCCTAAAAATCTTAAAGTTGCAGAGGTTATAATTCCCACTAGACATCCATTTTATTCATGGGTCTGTTCCCTGCTGCAAATAAATGATAGGATCCTGAAGAAAGAAGTAAGATGTGGTGTCTTTGCCAGAACAGAGTAAAATAAACTCAGGCATGTAGTATCTGATCATTAATCTGATAACTATCTTCTTTTCCATTTATTTCAGGAAAAAGAATCAGAAACAGCTCTCAATTATAAGTGGGAAAAATAAGGTAAATTTACATTATGTGCAGGGATACGTTAATTCTCTCACCCTAACACACTTGTGAAGCACTGTGAGTAGAGTGTCTTTTTGTTATTTATTTTTTAACACACTTGGTGATGCTCAGGCCTTATGCTTAGTTCTGTGCTCAGGGATCACTCCTTGTGGGGAGGGGTTGGGGGACCTTATGTGATGCCAGAAATTGAATCCAGGTTAGCTGCATGCATGACAGGCACCTTAAATTCTGGCCCGTGAGTGTGTTTTCTTAGTTCAGTAAGGAATGTTCACTTTACCTTTTGAAGATTAATCAACTTTTTTTTTTACAATCAAATTTTTAAAGGGAAAGCACTGACTTTGTTCCAGGAGAATGCACAAGTTGTTTCCCATGTTTGAGGCTTGTTTAGGATTATCTTATCCCTGGGCAGTACTCTAGGTGTCTTCACCGATGATTTGGAGGTGATGAGTTCAAGACTGTCAGTAAATATGAGCTTTTGTCCATTCTTGATTCATCTCAGCAGTTCATCTATCTGCAACTCAAAAGAGACTGGAATATTGTATAGCACATAGCTTGCATGTGTGTGACATTGAGTTTAATCCCTGGCACCAAAAACCAAAACCAAAATCAGGATCACAAGGAAGGGGAGTAAATGACTGGCTCTTAACCTAGAAATAAGTGGGATTGAAAGACTGGACTAAGGGGCAGTATCTCGTTACTTCCATCTAAGGGGTGGTATCTCCTTACTTCCATCATGAAGAAGGGCCTTCTGGAAGGTGTCTTAGGCATGTACACCTACTAATGTTTCCACTTCCCTTTCTTCAACCAGTGATGCTATGGTAAAGGAGAGTCTGGCGCTTCTGCAACCCCGAGTCCTCTGGTATCTATTTAGGGATAGATTAGGAATGTGTATGTGGTACTGACTATCACTTGCAGGGCCTAATATATGCAAGGTTTGTGCTCTACCCTTCCCCTGTATCCTCAGCCCAAAGAAGTAACAAACAAGGGACAGAGTCAGAACTATCTCTGTCCTGTTCTACAATGGAGCCTACTTGAATTCTTTTGCCTATTCAGGTTCATTTACTGAGTGCTGTCTCTTGACAAGGAAAGGCAAAGAAAGGCAGCTTTGCCTTCACTGTATCACTGTATCACTGTCTTCCCGTTCATCATCAATTTGCTCGAGCGGGCTCCAGTAACATCTCCATATGTCCTGGCTCATGCTAGTAGAGCCCAAGGCATCTTCTTGCTCCAGGAACATAAAGAGCCTCAATCCATTCCGGAATGAAGTCTATAATTGTCACTGGTATTTGGCATATATATCAAATACAACACGGGTAGCTTGCCAGGCTCTGCCGTGCAGGTAGCATATTCTTGTAGGCATCTCTAAGTCCAGCATTTATTGATGAACCGCGGCCACAAGTGGCGGCGCTGGCGGCGCTGAAAGGCTGGTCTGCTGGGTAAGCTTTGCCTTACCTGACTAATTTTCATATAATTTTCATATGTGTGACATACTACCTTCTCTCTCAGGGAAGCATCTCACCATAGGTGGGACTGTCCCTGTTGTTCAGAGTTCATGCTGGCTGGTTTTCTGTGGAAAAGGCTCTCCTTTAGGAGTGGAAAGATAGTACAGCAGGTAGGGCACTTGCTTTGCACATGGCTGACCTAGGTTCAATCCCTAGCATCCAATATGGTCCCTGGAGCACAGAGCCAGGAGTAAGCTCTGAGCATCACTAGGTGTGGCCCAAAACACCAACAAACAAAAAATGTGGGCACAGTCAGGGTGGCTCTTCTGCTTTGTGGCTTCTCACAGGGTTGCACTCACAATGCTGACGCAGTGTCTGCCATCACGTCTAGGGTTCAGCAGGGGGATCAGCTTCCGTGCTCACTCAGTGGTCCTTAGCAACTTTCAATTGCTCATTTAGAGTGAGGGCTCTAAGGTGGAGATTGCCTTTAGTTCCTTGCCTAACTAGGCTCTCCTAAACATTCAAACCCAGAGGCAACAGGAAGTGTCTGTTTACGAGACAGAAGTTATAGTACTTTTAAATTTATCATGAAAGTTACATTCATCATCTATGCCATAGAGTCAACGTAGTAGACCTAGCCCACACTCCAGGGAAGGAAATTATGCAGGTTATCAATCCCAGAAGCTCAGTCTCACGAGGAACAATCTTAGAAGTCTGTTGACTCTCTGGAGGACAGGAGGAAGTTTTCACATGATCAGAGAGTAGAATGAAAAGAAATTGAAGCATGGGAGAATTTGTGGTCCTTGCAACCAGGTGACAAGAGACACGAAGTCCAGTATAAAAACTTTCAATGGGATATTGAGGACAAAAGCTAGTAGCAGGGGCTGGAGAGAGAGTACAAAGGGTAGGGTGTTTGCCTTGCAGGTGGCGACCAAGGTATGATCCCCGGCACCCCATATGGTTCCCCAAACCCCACCAAGAGTGATCCTGAGCACAGATCCAGGAGTAAGCCTGGAGCACTGCTAGGTATAGCCCCCAAACAAATAAATTTGCAAGAGGAAAGCAGAAAGTGAAAAACAGACTAAGATGCAGCTATACCTGCTCTAAGTCTTCCTGTCAGTACAGGGTCTGCCAGCCACATTTATATTCGCCTTTCATAGGAAAACAGAGTTTACATGTCACTGGAACACAGAAGCATTTCTCAACTTTCTTTAACCTCATTGACCACTGCTTGGTCTTGCTTAAGAGCCCGTAACGTTTGACAGTTGAACTGGGTTTTTCTTCCCATCTCTCATTCCTCACATTTCCTTCACTCTCACACTATTAACAACACGGGCAAAAAAAAAAATATTCCTGATCTACCTCATTAATTTCCACTACCACAGCCTGTTTAAAAAACATCCAGCTGTTTCTTGGAACATTGCCCCAGAGATGTAACACCATAATCCTGAACTTAATGTGTCCCAAGACAGAGCCTTTGTCTCTCCCTTCAAACCAATCCTTCAAATACACACACAGAGGAAATCATCTCCTCGATTGCTGATTAACTGTGAGAGATGATCAGGGCTCTGGACGGGGGAGAGGTGCTTCATGTTAATTTCTACTTTCTACAAGGAGCACATAGAACAAATAATAAAATCAACTATAAAAATTAAAGAAACATTGTACTTTGAACCCAGCCACCTTTTGCTCCTACGTTGTTCCCGTCTTTGGTCACCAGATTCCTGCTCCTCCATGAGTCTCATTTCTCCTTTTTCAGCATCTATGCAAGTGTTTCTGAGGGGTAAACAAAGGTGTCATTTCCTATTGTGAAATAGCGGATGATGAGCCTGTAACGCCGAGACTCCGGAAAAAGACCATAATAAGCTGTCACATAGGGACCTACTGCACAGTATCCATTGGCTTTGATAATTTTGTGGTGGCATATTGCAGCAGAGAGGTAAACAAAACAGCAAAGAAGGTAGTAGCAGCTGGGTAAGTCAGGGAACCAGGTGATATGTTCTGAGCTAAAGAACTCCCTTACATTAGCCCTCCCAGTTGGCAGAAGATTTATGGTGAAATCATTAGAATCTAAACTTGACCTGCAGTCATTGACCTGCACGGGCCTCTTCCAGTGTCCCTGGACTACCCTTAAGTCTAATGTTCTTTTTGTTTCTGTTTTATTTGTTGTTTGTTTGTTCATTTGTTTTGGGCATCCCTCAACTGTGCTCAGTAGTTACTCCTAGCTCTGGCTGGGCTTGGGGCGCATCCGGGTTGTCTGCATGCAAGGCAAGCACCTTACCTGCTATACTCTCTCTCAAACCCCCTAGTCATATGTTTTTATGGAGCTATATTTTTTGTAAATCTTGCAAAAAGTAAAAGCCCGATAGAGGCTGGAGAAATAGCTTAATGGGGCAGAGGACATTTGAGCAGGGGTTCAGGGTTCCTCCCAGCACGGCATGTTCCCAGTTCTCCGTGGTCACACTACCATCAGGCATGACCCATGAGCACCAAATCAGGAGTTTTCTCCGAAAACTACCGGGTGTGACCCCCAAACAAAAGCAAAACAAAACAATACCAAATCAGGAGTTTTCTCCGAAAACTACCGGGTGTGACCCCCAAACAAAGCAAAACAAAACAATTGATGTCTCTCCCATTTTTAATTCCCCTGTATCACATTTTTGAGGGGCCTGCGGGCGTGGGCTATACCCAGCAGTGCTTAAGAGCTAATCCAAGGCTTGTTGCTTGAGAACAGCTCCCTGTGGTGCACAGGGGACAACGTGGTGCCAGGATCTAACAAAGCACGTGCACTGTCCTTTCAGCTCTCTCCCTGGTTCACGTGACGGTGGTGTTGGAGAGTCCACAGACACTGGAGAATCTCATTAAGGAGAAGTTGAATAGAGAAACATTTAGTTCGTACTTAGTGAAGCATATGTATCAGTCAGTGACATATGTAGTGACTTATTTGCTGTCGTGAATTTTATGGCCCGATATACTGACATGTCACACATAGCATGAAAGTACAGGATTAAGGGAAGGAGAGAGAGAGAGAGAGAGAGAGAGATAGAGAAAAGAGATAAAGAACCTGCCATAGAGGCAGGCTAGGGGAGTGGGGAGGGAATCAGGGACATTGGTGGTGGGAAATGGGCACTGGTGGAGGGATAGGTGCTGGAACACTGTATGACCGACACCCAAACATGAACATCTTTAAAATTGTATATCTCATAGTGGTATAATAAAATATTTTTTAAAAAGTACAGGATTAAAGGCTCCGATAGTCATATGAGCTTATCTGTGGAAACATAGCAATGGAAATTGTGGGAAGAGAAAAAAGGGCCTGAAATATGTAACTCCAAATAGTTTCTTCTTCTCCATGCCTTTGGAAATCACTTGATCACTTGAATCCCGTTATTCATCGATTTGCTCGAGCAGGCGCCAATAACATTTCCATTGGACCCTATCACGTGCCAGTGTAGCCCAATGGCATCTGGTTGATTCAGAAATATGAAGAACCTCAAACCGTTCCTTCAGGGTCTTGACAAGGAAATCTGACCATCTTATAGGTGGGCGGCCACGTGATCTTTTGACATCCCGTGGGATCCAGTCAGTAATGGCTCTAGTCCAGCGGTTGTCTCCAAATCACATTACATGTCCAGCCCATCTGATTTTCGATGCCTTGGAAAACGAGACAGCAACCCTGATTCTGGAATAGCGACGGAGGTCAGAACTCCAGATTCCTTCTCTCACTTGAGTGAGGCGTGATATTCCAAGCATAGCTCTTTCAATTCCTCTCTGGGAGACCCAAATAGCATTCTCATCCTGCTTTTCGTAGGGCCCAGGTCTCTGAGGCATATGTTAATGCAGGGAGAACAGTGGAGTCAAAGAGATGTGCCCGGAGCCGGAGGTTCTTTGTCCTTTTTAGCTATTTCTTCGATGCCTTTGAAGGCATTCCATGCTGCTCTCTTCCTCCTGCACAGCTCAGGTTTTAGGTCGTTCATCATGTTGACTTCTCGACCTAGGTACACATAACTGCTGCATTCAGAGATGTTTGTTCCATTGAGAGTGAATGGGGCCTCTGGAACTAGTTCATTCTTCATGAACATAGTTTTCTTTAGATTCAGCTGTAGACCTATCTTTCCACATTCTCGGTCAAAGTCAGCCAGCATTTGTGCCGCTTGGCTAATGTTTGGTGTTATTAGAACAATGTCATCAGCCGAGCGGAGGTGGTGTAGTTGCTGACCATCTATCTTCACTCCCATTCCTTCCCATTCTAATTGTTGCATGATGTTCTTGAGGGTGGCGCTGAAGAGTTTTGGTGAAATGGTATCACCCTGTCAAACCCCTCTTTTCACATTAATGATCATTTCTTTGTAGAATGGTGAGATCCTGGTGGTGAATCCGTAATACAGCTCACGAAGGATCTTGATGTATTGGGTTTGAACACCCTGTTTGGCTAGGGCTTCGATGACTGCTTCAGTCTCCACAGAATCAAAGGCTTTCTGTAAATCAATGAACGTGAGACAGAGCGGCATCTTGTATTCCCTACAAACCTCAATGAGCTTGGTTACTGTGTGGATATGGTCGATTGTGCTGAATCCTTTCCGGAAGCCTGCTTGCTCGCATGGTTGTCCTTCATCTAGTGTTCTGCTAATCCTGTTCAGGATGACTCATGTAAACAGCTTGTAGATGACAGACAACAGACAGATGGGGCGATAGTTGCCGATGTCGTGAATGTCTCCCTTCTTGAACAGTAGAACTGTCCTGCTGGTTTTCCATTGGGAGGGCACCTTGCATTCAGACAGGTAGCGTGTGTATTGATGAGG
>JAJIBD010028446.1:0-33677 GCA_021461705.1 Cryptotis parvus
TTGATCACTTGATCACTTGAATCCCGTTATTCATCGATTTGCTCGAGCGGGCACCAGTAACATTTCCATTGGACCCTATCACGTGCCAATGTAGCCCAATGGCATCTAGTTGATTCAGGAATATGAAGAGCCTCAAACCGTTCCTTCAGGGTCTTGACAAGGAAGTCTGACCATCTTATAGGTGGGTGGCCACGTGATCTTTTGACATCCCGTGGGATCCAGTCGGTAACGGCTCTAGTCCAGCGGTTGTCTCCAAATCGCATTACATGTCCAGCCCATCTGATTTTCAATGCCTTGGCAAACGAGACAACATCCACAACATCCCTGATTCTGGAATAGCGACGGAGGTCAGAACTCCGGATTCCTTCTCTCACTTGATCGAGGCGTGATATTCCAAGCATAGCTCTTTCGATTCCTCTCTGGGAGACCCAAATAGCATTCTCATCCTGCTTTCGTAGGGCCCAGGTCTCTGAGGCACATGTTAATGCAGGGAGAATGGTGGAGTCAAAGAGATGTGCCAGGAGCTGGAGGTTCTTTGTCCTTTTAGCTATTTCTTCGATGCCTTTGAAGGCATTCCATGCCGCTCTCTTCCTCCTGCGCAGCTCAGGTTTTAGGTCGTTCATCATGTTGACTTCTCGACCAAGGTACACATAACTGCTGCATTCAGAGATGTTTGTTCCATTGAGAGTGAATGGGGCCTCTGGAACTAGTTGATTTTTCATAAACATAGTTTTCTTCAGATTCAGCTGTAGACCTATCTTTCCACATTCTCTGTCGAAGTCAGCCAGCATTTGTGCCTCTTGGCTAATGTTTGGTGTTATTAGAACGATGTCATCAGCAAAGCGGAGGTGGTGTAGTTGCTGACCATCTATCTTCACTCCCATTCCTTCCCATTCTAATTGTCGCATGATGTTCTCGAGGGTGGCGCTGAAGAGTTTTGGTGAAATGATATCACCCTGTCGAACCCCTCTTTTGACATCAATGAACACTTCTTTGTAGAATGGGGAGATCCTGGTGGTGAATCCGTAATACAGCTCACGAAGGATCTTGATGTATTGGGTTTGAATACCCTGTTTGGCCAGGGCTTCGATGACTGCTTCAGTCTCCACAGAATCAAAGGCTTTCTGTAAATCAATGAACGTGAGACAGAGTGGCATCTTGTACTCCCTACAAACCTCGATGAGCTTGGTTACTGTGTGGATATGGTTGATTGTGCTGAATCCTTTTGGAAGCCTGCTTGCTCTCATGGTTGTTCGTCATCTAGTGTTCTGCTA
This sequence comes from Cryptotis parvus, assembly GCA_021461705.1. Taxonomy (NCBI): domain Eukaryota; kingdom Metazoa; phylum Chordata; class Mammalia; order Eulipotyphla; family Soricidae; genus Cryptotis; species Cryptotis parvus. Next base: position 1,275 of record JAJIBD010028446.1, read on the forward strand.
ATCCTGTTCAGGATAACTCTTGTAAACAGGTTGTAGATGACGGACAACAGGCAGTCAGTCGGCCAGTCAAATGAGTTAGTTCAAGTCAGTGAGCTCATGCCAGTGAGCTCTGGTCAGTTAGCTGCAGTCAATCAGCTTCGGCCAGTTAGCCACCAAGATGAGAACTGCTGCCCCTACGGCTGGTTATTATTAAAAATATTAATGGATATACGTCTTGTGCCTGGAGTCTCATCTCTGCGCCTCTGACCCGACCAGGGCATTCCTGCTTTATCTGGCACCCAATCACGGGGCAGGCCTGAAGATAAGGAGCAATTCTGGTGTACTACTAAAAGGCTCAAAATCGTTCATGAAAAACAACCAGAAAAACAACAGGAGGAGACATCCCAAGATGTTACAAATGAAGATGATGCAGATAATGCCAGACCAAAAGAACGCCTGCAAGGCCAGCCGATCAGAAAAGAGAAGGATAAAGCCAAGTTGCAATACTGGAAGGAATGCCAAAAAATTGGCACAACTAAAGAAGAATTGCAGTGAAAATCCAAACAAAACTGTGCATGCAGCCATTTGCAGACAACAAACTCTTACAGAATCCTGCTTTGAGTGAGACACAGATACACCCAGCAGAGCAGAAACCAGCTTTCCCCCATTGAACCCGCTGCATTCCATGGACCACGAGAGCAACTTCCGACCCGAGTCCACCATCCCAATGGAGCCTCGGAAGAGACCAGAGAAACCCCCACACCTTGCTGGCAGAGATCTTCACAATCCACACTCCGAGGCTCGTAAGATCTCCACCCAGCAGATTAATCCAGTCTCCAGCCCGCTTGTCAGAAACCCAGCCTACAAGGACCCACCCTGCAGAGACCCGCCCTTCAGAGGAGAGTATTTCAAGCCCAGGAATGCTTGAGCCACAGACACAGATACACCCAGCAGAGCAGAAACCAGCTTTCCCTGTTGCGATTTACCTCCAAATTACCATGAATATTCTACCCACCCCTCTGAGAGAGCCCCACAAAGTAATGAGAATATAGCGCCACGGGGCAGAGCCTGGCAAGCTGTCCGATATGCCAAATCCAGTAACAGAAATGTTTATTTTCCTGACCCCGAAAGAGCCCTTAATACGGCAGCAGTAAGAAAGGTGAACAAGCAGTGCCTGATAAAATTTCACGGCCATCCTAGGCTGCCAAAATGAAGAAGGACTAAAATGACTGTCTGTACTTTCAATGCACGTATGCTGGCACCGGGAAGCATATATTGAGGATCTGATGGTGCAAGCGCAAAAGATCAAGTATGACATCATTTGTCTGACTGAGACGAGGAGGCGTCAGTTGCATCATGCTGTATTTGACACTGGAGAAGAATTGTTCCTTGGAACATGCTACGAAAAGAGGCGTTGGTGGTGTTGGTGTCCTTGTCAACATGAACATGGCTGTCAACATTGATTCATTTGAATGCCTAACAAACCGGATAGGATGATTACACTTGAAGAGATGTGGCCCACTGCCAGCAATTTCTGTCTTCATTGTCTATGCACCAACATCCACATACAAAAAGATGAAATTGAGAAATTCTACATGGAATTGGAGGAGTTCTATAAAAAAGATCACACCTTCTACAAGATCATAGTCGGTGATTTTAATACCAAGATAGAACCAAGAAGATCGGCTGAAGAACTCTACATTGGGACCCATGGCCTAGAATGAAACGAACAGGGTGAGACACTATCTGAGTTCATAATGTCCACCAAGACCATTCATGGGAACTCACAGTTCCAGAAGGGTGAAGCAAAACGTTGGACATGGGAATCTCCCTGGCGGACAATTCCACAATGAAATTGACCTCATCATCTTCAATCGATGGTTTTGTCTGACCGATGTTGCTGTCGTCCCCCAAATTCCAAACAGGATCGGACCACTGTCTCCTTCGTGCAAAAATTCTACTTCCCGTAGCGGGAGAAAAGGCTGCAAAGTTTAAGAAGAGAACTCCCAGAGCGACCACCAACTGGGAACTCTTTGGCACCATTGCGGCAACATGGGAAGATACCATCATTGATGACATCGATGAAGAATACAACCGACTGGTTCAGCACCTCCATGATTGTGCGAAGAATGCCGGAGAGAGAGAGAGAAAGACACAAAAGGACGCTTGTCTTTAGAAACTCTTGAGCTCATTCGCCAACGTGGCAAGGCGCGGAGCCTCAGGAGACCAAATGGCATATCAAATTTTAAGGAAATTAGAGGAAAGCCCCCTAAATTAAAGTTAAACAACAGAGCTTAGTCATTTCTCACAATTCAGATTGTATAGTCAGTCTTTATGGTTCTCTCCTGAGAGCAGTTATGTGAATGAATTTGGCTGTTGGATAAAAGACTGAGGTTTAGGCTTAACACCTTGGCTCACTGTTAGGTCTCAGTTGATAAGGTTTAGTTTCTTTCTTTAAAGCTCCCTCTCTTTCCATTGGATTTATTATATTCAAGAAGACAATTCTTGGCCTGTTCAGAGCAGTGTGGTGTCAGGTTCCAAAGGATAACTTCCTCCTTTAGGAGGAAGCTACAAGTTATCTCGAAGCATTGACGTAACACTAGTAAAATACTACTTTTATAATACTATATATTATATATATAAATTTTATTATACCACCATGAGATATACAATTACAAGTTTATAATGATTGGGTTTCAGTCATACAGTGTTCCAGTAGCCATCCTTCACCAGTGCGCCCTTCCCAACACCAATGTCCTGGATTCCCTCCCTTATCCCCCATCTGCCTCTATAACAGGCACTTTTCTTTTACTTATATGCTGACCTGGATTTGATCTTAGGTACCACAAATGGTCCATCCCCTCAGTCTCGTCGGTAGTGATTCCTGAGTGCAGAGCTAGGAGTAAGCCCTGAACACCACTGGGTGTGGTCCAAAACAAACAAAACCATGGAAGCATTTTCAACCTCTCAATTTGAAATGCCTTTAAAGTTTGGCAACATCCTTTGTTGGCAGAGACATAGTATAAAAATTGTGTTTCTTCATACATTTCTTCTTCCAGGAATTAGAATTTTAATATTTTTCATATAAGTAAATTGACATGAAAATTAAATAATTTGTAGTATCAAAGATTTAAATAAATTAAAATTTCCATAAAATAACTGCTAAATTATGATACTCATACAAAAGAACCTACTCCATGGTTAGAATGAAAGAAATGAAAGAAATGGAAGAAAAAATGTAGGAAAAAAATCAAGTCTTTATATGTTTTTACGTGAATTGTTCTCCAAGATTTATTATGAAAAATAGTAAACTGACAGGACAATGGAGATAGTCTGTCAACACTCGTGGTTAAATAGCAAAGAGGGCAGGGGAGAATATATGAAATGTATTGAATCACCGTGAATTACAAAGTTAGAAAATATAAAACGCTTCCACACATTTGCGTGGCTTCCTGTGCAGGGACTGTGCTAATCTCTGTATCAATCTGATTTTAGCATGTGTGCTGCCAAAGTGAGCTTGGAGAGTATGTTTTAAAATGCATGAATGTCTTTGGCTGCATCTGTGTTCACAAGTTCTGAAGGCTTATTAATAACAACAGCAACAACAAAATAACTAGCAATAGGAAAGTGCACTGATATGTTTTCTTATGATCTTTTCTTTTGAACTGCTCTAAAAATATTGCTTAGTCAAAATAGTAATGATGAAAATAGCAACATTAACAAATAATAAAAAAAATTTGAAGGTCTTATCTTTTAAGGAAGAGAAGAATCTAAGTAGGTAACTAACACAGAGCTTATTTACTATACAAAGTACTTTCCTTTATTTCTTGCTCTATCTACACTTTTATTTGATCTCTCTACTCTGTATTTAATCTCACTCTAAACTACTTTCTCCTTTAATTCTTAAACAACTTATGAGTTTTATTTTGTCATCTCTGCTAATTGAGAAAATTGAGTCTTTGGGCTTTACCAATCTTCAGATCTCATAAGATGAGACTGAGCTGGAATACAAACACTAGTTTTCTCTTTCCAAATTTACTTCTACTATGCCAAATTCCCTTGGGGCACTTGGCCTTAGCTGTTGGCCTGGGAGGCTACATCCTCCATGTTCCCATTGTTCTGTGGAACGCACAGTCTGTGCTAATTCTCCAGAGTGAGAAACAGAAGCCTGTGCTGATGCTGCTCCAGATTTCCAGTTTCCAGGAGTCTTCTTCCAGAACAGGAACATAATGTTATCATAGACGTAATGGTGTAACATGATAACTTTTACCTCATTCTAGGAACCAAATTCCTAGCAAAAACCAGTTATGTCGACTGACCATGCCAATTATTGCAGCTTGGCTCTGTAATTCCTGCCCAGGAGGAAGGGAGGAAAGTTATAAAACTTTTTCCCGTTTGGGGGTCACATCCGGTGATGCTCAGGGTTACTCCTGGCTATGCACTCAGGAATTACTCCTGGCAATGCTTGGGGGACTGCATGAGATCAGACACAGATGGACACTGGAGACCAGGTCGGCATGGACAAGGCAAGTGCTCTGCATGCTGTGCTCCTCTCCAGATGGCAAGTTATGAACCTTAAGAAAAAGCTTTCCTTCTCGGTTCTCCTTTCTGCCACCCATTCCCTTCTTATAAAAGATAAACAGGATATTTCTAGATATTTAAGATTTATATTTAAATTAAAAATCTATATTTTTATTTAAGATTTATATTTAAAGATTATATTTAAATATTTAAGATTATATAAAGATTATAAAAGAAAAATAAGAAGGAAACGGGTGGTATTAAGAGAACAGAGAAAGTAGACCAAACCAGAAGGGAAACTCCTAGAAGATTCACAAAGCACCGGTAGGCATTTAGAGAGAACATTTCCCTCAATTTACAGATAATCATAGGGAAGTTTCACTTAAGCCTATCTGTATGAATGTTAAATAAAGCTCATTGAATGCTCATAGTCTTGTGTAGTAAATATAGGGTACACTTTGTTTTCACATATGTATAACTCAGGCACAGATAGTTTAAGTGCATCAATAAAGTAATAAAACTAATGTGGTAGATCATAATATTAGCATATAAACGGACTGATTCTGAAGTCAATTGATTAAAAATTATAAACTCTGAGGGAAAGTGATTGATCTAGATCAACCAGTGAGTAAATGAATCAAACTTGGCCTGGGGCAGAGGTGTCTTGCATTCACGTCCAGAAAACAACCCATGTAACTCATAGTATGGCACTGTGGGAAGGGATGGCCGTAAAGGAGTTACATAAAGGCCTAAGACAGAAGAGCAAGTCATTTGAATTTTCTGTAGGGCTGCATCCTGCAGACAGCTCTGGTTGCATGTTATTGGATGATTTAAACAGTAATCATAAGAGCCATGTCATTTTGTCATTAAAAAATGTATTACCCTAAATATACGGTCTTCCTGGCTTTGGTCTACTTTCTCAGCAATTAATGATTCCCTAGCTAAAAATATTTCTGGAATAAAAATAGCTATTTGAAAGAAAATTTTGCTGATTTTTAAATATACATGGTAATGTATATGATAATTATTATTCCCATTTTAGAAATGAAAAGGTTGAGATACACATAAGTAATTTGCTCAAAGTTATACATCTAGTATAAAGAAAGCTAAGACTTGGACCCAAGATTTTTTACTTTTACTAAGTCTGTTTTGAATGCTATATCAAAGATGGAATGGTTATAAGCAGACTGTATTACATAAACAGAATAAATTTATTTGTCATAGCTTCAAAAAAATTATGAGGTAACCCATCTGATAAGGGGTTAATATACAGGATATATCAGGCACTGGTGTACCTTACAAGAAGAAAATAGCCAACTGCATCAAAAAATGGGGAGAAGAAATGAACAGAAGCTTCCAAAAAGAAGAAATTCGAATGGCCAAAAGGCATATGAAAAAGTGTTCTTCATCATTAATCATCAGGGAGTTGAAAATCAAAACAACAATGAGGTGTCGTTCACACCACAGAGACTGGCACACATCCAAAACAGCAAGAACAACCTGTGCTGGCATGGTTGAGGGAAAAGGGACTCTCATCCACTGTTAGTGGGAGTGCCGATTGGGCCAGCCCTTTGAAAAACAATATGGACATTCCTCTGAAAACTAGATATTGAGCTCCCATTTGATCCAGCAATACCACTCTTGGAATATACCCTGGAGACCCAAAAACACACAGCAGAAACACTATCTGTACTTCTTTATTCATTGCAGCTCTATTCACAAAAGCTAGAAATATGTTCTAAGTGCCTGAGAACAGAGGACTGGCTAAAGAAACTGTGGTACATCTACACAATGGAATACTATGCAGCTGTCAGAAAAGATGAAATTATGAAATTTACCTGCAAATGGATGGACATGAAGACTATCATGCTGAGTGAAATTAGTCAGAAGAAAAAGGACAAACATAGAATGACTGCATTCATTAATGGGATATAAGTATATACCAGTGTTTTACTAAATGTGGGAAGTGGTAATGTCAGACTAGAACTCACCATTGAATATACACAAAGAGACTTACATAATAAACCCTAAATGTCTGCAGGTGTATATCTCACGGTGGTATAATAAAAAAAAAAAGTCATTTGCTGAAAATAAGCTCATGGCATAGCAGGACACATTTCCCTCAGAATAATTATAATTTGATGTCTATTTTTTGGATCTTCTTTTTTTAATTAATTTTTTTCATTAAAGACCTGTGAGTTACTGAAGTTAAAAAATTATGACTTTTCTCTCTTTCTCCCCCACCCCTCTCACTCCCTTCTCTTGGTGGTGGGAAATGGTCACTGGTGGAGGGATGGGTGCTGGAACACTGTGTGACCGGAACTCCCAAACATGAACAACTTTGTAATTGTATATCTCACGATGGTATAATAAAATATTAATTAAAAAATTATGAGGGGCCGGAGTGATAGCCCAGCGGGTAGGGCGTTTGCTCTTGCACGCGGCCGGCCCATGCCAGCCTGGGTTCCATCCCGTCATCCCATATGGTCCCCTGAGCACTTCCAGGAGTAATTTCTGGTGCAGAGCCAGGAGTAACCCCTGAGCATTGCCGGGTGTGACCCAAAAAGCAAAAATAAATAAATAAATAAATGAAAATAAAAACATAAAATAAAAAATTATGAGGTAAATATGTCAGAGATTCATTGGCTACTTTTTTTCTTTTCAGTTATTGTTCATTTTTTCAATGTCCTTATATTACAAAAGAGGGCACTATTGTTCTCTGGGGTCTCTTTTGTATGAGTACTAATTCTACTCAAGAGGATCTACTCTCATGACCTGATAACTTCCTAAAAGTCCTACCTCCAAACGTAATCACTTTCGACATTAGAATTTAACATATGAATTTAGGGGCACATATTTAGTCAAAGTCTAAAGCCATATTCAGGCAGATTCTTAAGATTCCATACATTTTCTAAAGACATGTTCAGATTTGAAAGACACAATCGGGCAAATTCTCAATCCTATATTTAATAAAACAATCTCTTACTTATCCAGAGTATATTTTGATCATATACTTTTATATTGTGGGAACATCCAGTCATAACCTAGTTGTATCTGTTAATTTAAGAAAAGGAAACTAGGAATTTATTTTCAGATAACCAGAGATGCTATCTAAAACAGTGACTTCGACCAACTTGTAGTGATGTAATTGTGCTTTATGTATAAAAGTAACCAAGGAAGTTATTTAAAAAAAAAAAAACTTAGCAACATGTTTTAGGTAAAGAGATTGACTTAAAATAGGACTTGATGTTCAAAGGAAAACAGCTTTCTTATAGACAGAACTCGCTCTATGCTTCATAATTTTTCAGTATTAATGAATATCTTTAAGTTGGTATAAGAGCTTAAAGGATTCAGACAACAACTTTGTGTGAAAAATGCAAAGCATAAGAGAGAATGAAGCTTATTTTCTCCCTTTTCTGTGAACAACATATATTACTTGAATTAAAATCAAGAATTTTTTTTCTGAAGATGAAGTCATGAAATTTACCTGCAAATGGATGGACCTGGAGAATATCATGCTGAGTGAAATTAGAAAGAAAAAAAGGCAGATATAGAATGACTGCATTCAATAATGGGATATAAATAAATACCCGTGTTCTACTAATTGTTGGAAATGGTAATGTCAGGCTAGAACTGAGCATTAAATGTAGGCAAAGGGATATGCATGATAAACCCTAAATGTATGTATGGCAAGCCACAATGTGTAAGAGAAGGGAGAGAAAGAGACAGAGACAGAGACAGAGAGAGAGAGAGAGAGAGAGAGAGAGAGAGAAAGAGGAAAAGAAAAAGTGCCTGATATAGAGGCAGACTGGGGCGGGGGGAAAGTGGGGAATTTGGTGGTGGGAAATGGGCACTGGTGGAGGGATGGGTGCTGGAACACTGTATGACTGAGACCCAATTATGAGCATCTTTGTGATTGTATATCTCATGTGGTATAATAAATTTATTTTAAAAAGCTGGTGCACTGATGTGCCAGGTATCACATTACATTTAATGGTTTGAGTATGGGGCAATAACAAGTGTGTAGTTGCAATGTCTAAGCGAAAACAAGAGCACAGATGGTCCAAATCTGCACCTAACAAACAACCCAGGATGAGGTTAGGACTTTATCAAAACCATTCCCATATATGTTGCAATGATCAATGTGATTGGAGCTGTCGAAGGGGGCTGCTGTGGGAATGGGGTGTGGGTGGGAGGCAAGGGTCTTTGGTGATGGTGGGGGGCACACTGGAGAGGGGAATGGTGTTGAACGATGAATGCTTGTAGCAACTGTACTATGAAGAAATTTGTGCTTTGTTAATCACAGTGTTTTAATAAAAAAGAAAAACAAAAAGAAGAAAAAAAGAAAAGTGAGTAGAAGCCCATTAAGTTCAGGAAGTTCAATGAGTGAGAGCAATAACACAGATGGCAACACATTTGCATGTAATAACTCAGTAAAACGATCATGACTTTAGCAACACCTTTATGAAATATATGTTATAATGAGCAATATAAAGTAGATTAATTAGTGCCTGCTAGGGAGCAGGCCTGGGGGGGTTGGGTGGGAAACTAGGGTTCTTTGGAGGCTGTAAGGGTACAGTGGTGGTGGGACTGGGTTAGAATATTGAATACCTGAAACAACTGTATTGTGAACAACTTCGGAATCAAAGTGCTTTTTTATTAAAAAATATTTTTATTATACCACCGTGAGATATACAGTTACAAAATGTTCGTATTTGGGTTTCAGTCATATAGTGTTCCAGCACCCATCCCTCCACCAGTGCCCATTTCCCACCACCAATGTCCCTGATTCCCCCTGCCCCCAGCCTTGAGTCTATGGCAGGCAATTTTCATTCTCTCTCTCTCTCTCTCTCTCTCTCTCTCTCTGTCTGTCTATCTATCTCTCTCTCTTTCTCCCTTCTCTTACACATTGTGGCTTGCAATATAAACAGTTAGAGGTTACCATGTATATCCTTTTGCCTACTTTCAAAGCTCAGTTTTACCCTGGTATTATCATTTATGATAATTATTAGTACACTGTTCCTTTTCTCTGTATTACCTAACCTCTGACTCCCACACATTTGCAGTAGGTTCCACCCACTGACAACACCTCCTTATCCATGTTTTATCTTACTAAATCAAAGTGTTTAAATAAATTAAAGTAAAATAATTCTTTTCTCTTGTAGTTCTATTTGTCTTCTCTCCTTTTTAATATTCATATAATTTACACACTGACTTCTCTAAAGTATTATTCATTAATCAGCATATATGAATAACTGACATCAAATTTCCTAATGCCTTTTCCTGGATAATAATTAGGAGATAAATTATAATTTCAATTCAATGCCCTGCTGTATTAAAAGGAAGGAGGAGCAAAGAGTCAAGTAGACTTACTGCAAAGTGTCGATACAGATATTTTTGGATGAAGTCATTTCAATTGAAAAACAAAAGGGCATCCTGTTAAGAGGGAAATTCATTTCTTTAAATGTCTCTTCCCTTTAATACATCCATTATTTTTTATTTCTAACCAATAGCTTTTATTACTAACCAAAGAATAGACTTTATTCTTGACTTAGGATATAAGGAAGATAAAAATTCTGAACTTCCAAAAGTTTATATTCTGGTGACAGAGTCAAAATAAAATTATAATGACAAGTAAAATAGTTTTTTTGAGAGTGATGTATTTTAGAAAAAATAAAAAGGTGACAGTTTTAGTGAGTGGTAAAAAGAACATTGAAAAGAGTATGTTGTGAGGGAAAAACTTTAATGAAGTTTATTTTTCTAAATAGAGTTAGCTCTGGCTTACATTAATGTGAATATTTAAAACATAGAACAATGTTATATACTATATTCACCCCTGAAGTCCTCATTTCCTTACACCACTGTCTATAGATCCTATTCTGTCTGCCTTCCTCCTCCATTGAGAACTTCCAGTTTATTTCTTAAAACTTCAGTGAGTCTAAGAATTTGTTGCCCAACTTCAATTCAGTTTAAGAATTTGTTTTTATTGGACATTGTCCCGTTGCTTTGTTTATTTAGATGCCAGAGAGAAATGACCATCTGGTGTTTGTCTTATTCTCTAGTTTATTTCACAGAACATGAGACTCTAGCTTTTATCCAAGATGCAGCAAAAAGATATATTTTCTTATGTTATTTTCTCATGCTTTTTATATACCACACATTGAAGAGACTATATTTGCTTCATTTTACCTCCTTTGTTCCATTGTGGTATATTGAATCCTCAATAAATCCTGGAGGTTAACTCAGGACTCTAAATTCTGTTCTGTTGTTCTGTGAATCTATCTTATTCCAGTACTATGTAGCTTTGTAGTATGTTTCATAGTAGGGAATTGCAATATCTTTCATCCTTTTTTCTTCTTTTTAGAGTCACTTTAGCTGTTTGGGAAATTTTATGGCTCTATGCAATTTTTAGTAAAGGTTGTCCCAAGCACTTGCAGAACAATGCTACTTCAGTGAGCAATGCATCGAATCTATATACTGTTTTGGAAATGAAAGTCCATGTTGATTCTTCCAATACATGAATAAGGAATGTCCTTTCTCTTTTCTTCTTTTTTTTTTTAGAGTCACACCTGGCAATGCTCAGGGTTTGCTCCTGGCTCTGCTTTCAAGAATCACTCCTGGTGGTGCTCAGGAGATCATATGGGATGCCAGGGATTGAACTAGCCAGGTGAGTTGCATGCAAGGCAAGTACCCTACTCCCTGAACTATTGCTCTGGCCCCAACAGGGAATATCTTTTCACTTCCTGGTTTCTTATTCTACTTATCTTAGCAGTATTCATAATTCCAGTATATAAGTCTTTGTGGATTCCTAGATATTTGACATCTTGGACACAATTTTGGAAGAGGTTATCTTTTATTTATTTTTTTCTTCTTCATTATTTGGGTACATAAATGTAACAAATTTTTGTTTATTCATTTTGTAACACACTATCTTGCTGAGTTGGATTATTATTTCTATGGTTTTTTTTTTGGTGGAGTCCTTACGGTTTTTTGATTATATATTATCATGTCATCTGCAAATAGTGATAGCTCAACTTTTTCTTTTTCATATCCGTTTGATTTCTTTTTACTTGTATTATTGCTTTGGAAAGAATTTACAAAACTATAAGGAATGAAAGTGGTGAGAGTGCAAATAAAGGGTCATAAAAGATCATAAAGCTTGTGGTCAGAACCTGAACAGAGAAACACAGTAGTAGTGTGAGACGTCAACACTTCACTTTTGCCACTAGAGAGATCAACAACCAGACAGATTATTAGAGATACAAGAGCCCTAAATGAGGGGCTAGAAGAATTGGAATTACTGAACAAATACAGGACTTTTTGCCCCACAAAAGCTTTCTTCTCTTGTGTATCTACCTAGAATGCTCTCCAGGATAGAGGTATTGTGGTTTACAAAACTGTTAACGATAGGCCTACACACATGAAACTTTTTCAGTACCAAACACTGCCAGAGTATCAGCTTCCCTTCACCTTTGCCCCATTGTTCTCTACCCCCAAACTACTTATTCCCCCACCCTCACCCCCTACATCTATGGTAAGCTTACTACTAAAGACCAGTTTTCAGCTTCAGTAGCCTTTGCTTATTTGCTATTACTCTTATATGTTTCTTTTATCCCACATAAGAAAGTGAGATCATTCTGTATCTGCCCCCTCTCCTGACTAACTTCACTCAGCATGATACTCTCCATATTTATCCATGTAGAATAAATCACATGATTTCATTTTCTCTTAAATCCAAGTAGCATTCCATTATATATACATATGATACTTTCCTTATCCAGTCATCTATTTTCAGTTATTTGTATTGTTCCCAGATTTTGGCTGTTGTAAATAGTGCTGACTCATTGGGATGCTTTTACTCTTACTGTACATATGTAATTTATTAAGTATTTAAGCATCATTTACATACAAAATTTATTGTAAGTTTCTTATTATGTCCCCATTCTATAAAAACTAAATTATTAGTTTGTTATTTATACTTTTATAAAATTATTGAATTATTATTTTATTATAGTTTGTTATTTATACTTTTATTAAATTATTGAATTATTATTTTTTATAGTTTTTAAATTATTATTTTAAATTGCTTGAAAATTTAAACTGTTCTGATGTCTCAAGCTCTTTTCAGATTTTCAAAGGCCAGGAATATGTCACATTTTCAGTTGAAGATTTAGTGATTCTATATACAAAGTATGTTCTGAACTTGAGTCAGAATCTAAAATGGAAAGTTGTCCCATTTACATATAGAAACTAGTATAACTAGTTTCTTTATGAGGCTTGGTATTCTCCTCAAAGGCTTGCATTTCTGTATATGCCGATGTCTTTAGAGGTTTTATTTAAAATATAATTTTGTAGAGGGGAACACAGATACAAGAGACTCATAGAGTACGAATCAGGGTAAATGTAAGTAAATCTATGCCAAGACTGGGAGAACTCAACAATACTGAAAACATGAGATCTGAGCCACAACTGTGAAGTCTGAAATATGCCTGTCAAAAAAGACAAATGGAGGGGCCCCGGAGCACGAGGGATTGAGAGCACTGGTGGAGGGAATTTGACTCTGGTGATAGGACTGGTGTTGTCATTTTGTATCCCTGAAACTTCACTGAGAAACAAAAAGCTAAAGATATTTATGAACATTAAACCAACCTTGCACTTAAGGGAGTTTTACAGAAGAAACTGAAAAGCCAAAGAAATGAATATTCCACTAACATACAGAATTCAGACCAAAAAGGCAACCAATAACTTTATTTTAACAATTTTATTAAATGCTAATGACCTGAAAAAATTCAATCAATAGATAGGGTGGCTGAGTGGTACAGAACATTGAAGTCAATGTTTTTCTACTTACTGGTGACATCCGAGCCACTGTGATAAACACAGGCTCAAAACAAAAATCTGGAAGGCCATCGCAGAGGTGAAGTATAGAGTTTAAAAGGTTGAGACTGACATGCTTAAATATATTAAAGAGATCTCAAGACAGCAGATAACAAAAGATGGTGAAGGTCATTATATAGCAGTCAAATGAAGTATACATCAAGAAGATTTAGCACTAAAATATATGCAACAGATGAAGTCTCCAAGATATATAAAGCAACTAATATCAGTGATGAGGAAAATATTGACAGCCAATAGTAATAAAGGATTTCAACACCACTCTTTCACCATTAGACAGATAAACCATAGAATCAGTAAGGAAACAAAGCTACTAAAGAAATGGAAGAAGCAGGCTTAAGAGACATTTGTAGGACTCTGTCCCCACAGAGAAATGCCTTTGTATTCTTTTCTAGTGTACCTGGATAGATGATATGCTGGGTCACAACACGAGTCTATATAAAATCAAGAAAAAGCAAATGATACCAATTAACCACTCATATTTATGCTCTATTTACAGAAATTTACCACAGACATGAAATGGAAAAGCTCAAAAACACCTGGAAGTTGAATAACACAGAACTTAACAATCACTGGGTCAAAAATGAAATCAAAGAAAAACAAAATTCTCAAAACAAATGAAAATGAAGATGAAAACAAAGACATGAGCCACCAGAATTTGCAGAACACAGAAAAAGGACTACTTATAGAAAAGTTATTAAGGGTTTTCATCAGAAAACAAAAATAGGGGCAAATACATGACTTAATCCCAAAACGCAAGATATAAGTAAAAGAACCACAAAGGGAGCCAATATAAGCAGAAGGAGGAAAATAATAGAAATCTCTATATAAATCAATTATATAGGAATGAAAAACACAATACAAAAAAGATCAAACCAAGAATTGTTTTATTTTTTATATTTCTTTCTCTCTCTTTCTTCCTTTTTTAAAATTTATTGTAAAATATATAGAAAATGAATTTATGTAAACATTGTTATATCTGATTGCATGATTGGTAACTCCTTGTCTAAGAGTTTATTAAGAGTTTTTTTTTTTTTTTTTTTTTTTTTTTTTTTTTTTTGCCTTTTGGGTCACACCCAGCAACACTCGGGGTTATTCCTGGCTCTGCACTCAGGAATTACTCCTGGCGGTGCTCGGGGGACCATATGGGATGCTGGGATTCGAACTCGGGCCGGCAAGGCTGGCCGCGTGCAAGGCAAATGCCCTACCGCTGGGCTATCGCTCCGGCCCCAGTTTTTTGCTGCTTAAGGAGGTGTCACGTGGCCATTGCATGCTCCAGATATTTCCAATCTATGGTTTGGGCTGAGTCAATTTAAGGTGCAAATGTGGAGGTGGTGGGGTTCTCTGTTTTCTTTTTGTAAAGTTTTACCAGAGCCTGATATATTCTGGATATTAACCCCTTATCAGGTGGGCGTTGGGTGAATATTCTTTCCCAGTCTCTGGGCTGTCTGTCTCTGTATCTTGAGCACTGTTTCTTTTGAGGAGCAGAAGCTTTTCAGTTTTATATAATCCCTTTTGTTTATCTTTGCTTTCATTTTCTTTGTCAGTGGTGTTTCGTCTTTGAAGATGTCTTTAACTTTGATGTTGTAGAGTGTTTTCCTATGTTTTCTTCAATGCGCCTCAGAGCTCTCTATAGCAGGCTAGGGATGGGAGATCCTTCTGATCTGTGGTCTCGACTCCAAAGTCGTTTTTGGAGGGAAATCATTATAGCTGGCAGAATACCTTTTGATTCTCACTCAACTTGAGATGACAACTTTGCACCATGCTAGTGGAGTTTTACCCACAGGGTGGTGGTTTTCTGAATTATAACAGTGAATCTTAACACATATAGCAATGTTTCTCTGCACCACACCTATGAGGATACTCCCACAAGGCATTAGGTCTATGGCTTGTGGATCATTGATTTTCACCCAATCAGCACCAACTCTATGGCCCAGAGGATGTAGTGATCCTCTGCCCATAGGTTTATTAACCCACTTAACAGCAACAGTAACAGGGATTGGTGAGGGGGAGTACTTTTACACCAATACTCATCTTTTGCTACTGTTTATAAATTTGTAAAGTGAATATTCTGTTTATACTGTTCATCAGGAAGAAGTTTTTAAAAACAGGCTTGGATTCAGGGGGTTTTCTGGGTGAAAATTGAAATGGACTTGCTTGGTATATTATGACTGAGACGGGAAGAAAGGAGAGCCAATCACTAAATAACAAATCTTACACTTCCGTGGCCATATTTCATTGTAACTTTCCTTTTGCAACCTCAAAAGGAAGGTGTCAGTGCTATTATCAGGAACAGCAGAAGGACAGAGTCCAAACAAGAGAAAGCCCCACTGAGACCTCACGCATGGTGAGAATCACTGGTCCTGAGGAAAGGATCACTGGTTCTGAAAGTGTCCTGAATCAAAGAACATGGGGAAGATTGATTGTTAAAAACCAGGTGATCTCAACATATGATCACTAGTAGGCCATGGATTTCTGGTAAATCCCAAACAAGTCATTCATATTTTTGAAGAGGAGTCTAGGATAATAATAGAGGTGGCAAGGAAGGAGAGACTATTTACTTTCTTTGGGACAATGAAGAGGCTTACTCAATTTTAAATTCATGTGCAGGGTCCCTCGTCCTCCAAAACATGTTGAGTTAGCAACGTGATACAACAGAATACCTATCGCCATTATTGTGGAATGACCATCATTTTCATCATTCCACTTTGGTAATAAGTAATGGCCCATATAATCTGTTGGTGTGAGATATTCTGAAACACTTGAAGACTGCCATCTCTTTTGGATAACTGAGAAAAACCACTCTCTCTCTAAATTCAGGACAAGGTATTGGAGAGAGTAGAAACTATGGTTTGGGTAAGGGGTACTACAGGGAGAGCCCTAAGGGAAAAAACAGCGAGTACCAAGTCTAGGGAATTCAACCATTTACC
Source organism: Cryptotis parvus (assembly GCA_021461705.1). NCBI lineage: Eukaryota > Metazoa > Chordata > Mammalia > Eulipotyphla > Soricidae > Cryptotis > Cryptotis parvus. Next base: position 17,600 of record JAJIBD010028446.1, read on the forward strand.
AGAAGCAAAGAGCTATCTTCGGCTGGTAAGTGACAGGGTCCTGGTGAATACCCTATTGAGACCTTTCAAATCCCTGTGTAATTCTCCTATGCTGGAGATTGAAAACCTAATGGAAATGGAGAATGGCATGAGATTGTAGGGCGGTAAATGAGACTGTGATCCCTACCTGTTGTCCCAAACCCGTGCAGACTTTTGGGACATAAACTTTCCTCAACCCAATGGTTCACAATGAACCTAAAGAATAATTTTCTCTCTGGGGCTGGAGTGATAGTCCAGCGGGTAGGGCGTTTGCCTTGCACGCGGCCAACCCATGCTGGCCTGGGTTCGATCCCGGCATCCCATGTGGTCCCCTGAGCACTGCCAGGAGTAATTCCTGAGTGCAGAGCCAGGAGAAACCCCTGAGCATTGCGGGTGTGACCCAAAAAGGAAAAAAAAGAATAATTTTCTCTGCGTACCAGTAGCAGAAGACTCCCAATACTTATTCAACTTTAAATGAGATACGGGAAAGTGGCCCACGCTTTACCTGGATACTGCTTCAAAAATGGTTTTGGGGATAGCCCATATTTATTTTTACAAGTTGTTACTAGAGATTTGAAAGACATGCAGTCAAAGGGGAGAAAAGCATCTGTTATGTTGAGCATCTGTTAATTTGGCTCCCTGGAGAAGAGGAGTTCCAAAAAATACAGTTAAAAATATTCCGTTTCCTAGCACAAAGAGGATTTTACCAGGAACAAGTTGCAGCTCAAAATCTCTCTCCTTTGATAGGTCCTGTTTGGAGCCCTTCTAAATTGGTTAAAAAACAACAACAAACAAAACAAAACAAAAAAGAAAAAATGTATAGCCAGAAATGCAGGTATAAGAAAGCAAAGATTCTTAACTATCTGACTTTGTCACACATTAGCCGATACAAAAGTACTAAAAATAACAAATTTCTACCAATGCTTAACACTTACCTTACATTAGGATAGATTAAATTCTTATTCATTCTCATTTCTTTGTCTCCACTAATGCTTCATGTAATATCTACTAAATTCACTTGAATTGCCTAGTCTTGTTGCAACTCATACTGTTTGGTCTGTACTTTCATTCCTTTTGTGTTTCTAAGTAATGATTAGGGGGCCCCGGGGGCCACTCCTGATGGTATTCAGTGCAGCAGACTGGCCAATTTAGGGTCCAGTGATGTGAGGGGTTCAGAGGTGCTGGTAGCTACCAGGGCCACACCCTGCAGTGCTCAGGAGACTTATTCAGTGCTAGGGGATTAAACACAGGGCCTCTAGCATTAAGACATGCACTCCAGCCCTTTGAACTCTATCACTTTCCTTTTATAGCCACTTCCTCCCACTTCTCTTATTTATTATTATATATCCACATCCGGACTCCCCCTCTCATCAGAGCTCTACCCAGTAGAAGAGTTGATCATAAGCCCGGCTTGCTCAGCCGCTTTGCGCCATCCGGTTCATCAATAAATGCTGGAGGTTACAGGTGACTACAAGAGTATCCCACCTGCACAGCAGAGCCTGGCAAGCTACCCATGTCGTATTTGATATGCCAAATACTAGTAACAATTATAGATCTCATTCCCATGACCTGATGGAATGGTTTGAGGCTCTTTATGTTCCTGGAGCGAGCAGATGCCCTTGGGCTACACTAGCATGTGACAGGACGTATGGAGATGTTACTGGTGCCCGCTCGAGCAAATCGATGATCAACGGGGAAGACAAGTGATACAAGTGATATATCTTTATACAGATTTTTATATCTTTTCAGTGACACTGACTTTTTTACCTTTACCAAATATCTGATTAGTATCCTGCATATTCTTTTAAATTAGCATCATTTTGTTATTTTTTTTCTTTGTCCCCTTCACAAACTCTGAAAGCAATATAAAACTTATAAAAGCAAAGATATGCAACATTATCTACAGTTTTGTTTGCTTGTCCTTGTTGATTCAGGCTGCTGAATTTTATTATCACAAAGTGTTTTCTTACCACAGCTTGAGACTAAAGATTGAAGATTATTGTGGCTCTATGATAAAGACTTGTTGAGTTTTTCTTCAGAATTGTGGAAAACTATCTTCTAGTTTTATTTTTCCATCTTGGAAAGTGATTTGTCTTCTTTTTATAAGGACATTATCTGGGTTAATAGGGATTCTTATCTGTGATATCAGTTCTTCCAAATGTCCTCCCAGGTGATAGCATTGATGAGGGTTTGGCCCACACCCAGTTGTGCTCAAGGAGATTTCCCTGGCACTACTTGGGGATCAAACGTGGTACCAGTGACAGCTGTATGTAAAGCATTCCTCTACTGAGGCTATCTCTCAGGCTCCAAACATGCTTCTAAATGTTTCTACCAGCCCTGCTGGGATAGATAGTTCAACATGTGAATTTGGGACCATATATGTATTAAGTTCATAACAATTCTCCACAGCACCACCACAGTATTAAACATATAGATACAGATTTTATTTTATTTTTTAAAAAATTTTTTTATTATACCACCGTGAAACATACAATTACAAAGGTGTTCATAATTGGTTCTTGGTAATACAGTATTCCCAGCACCCATCCCTCCACCAGTGCCCCATTTCCACCACCAATGTACCCTCCCCCTCACGTCCCCACCCGCCTCCTAATAGCAGGTACCCCAGTTTCCTTTCTTTCTCTCTCTATCTCTCTCTCTGTCTCTGCATCTCTCTCCCTCTTATTTTACACATTGTGCTAGCCCTGCAGATATTTAGAGTTTATCACTTAAGTCTCTTTGTGTATATTCAGTGGTGAGTTTTAATCTGCCATTACCATTTCCCATATTTATTAAAACACCGGTATCTATATCCTATTAATGAATGCAGTCATTCTATATCTGTCCTTTTCCTTCTGACTAATTTCACTCAGCATGATAGACTCCATGTCCATCCATTTGCAGGTAAACTTCATAATTTCATCCTTTCTGACAGCCGCATAGTATTCCATAGTGTAGATGAACCACAGTTTCTTTAGCCAGTCCTCTGTTCTCGGGCATTTAGGTTGTTTCCAGATTCTAGCTATAGTGAATAGCAGAGATGAATAAAGAAGTACAGATAGTGTTTCTGCTATGTGTTTTTCAGTCTCTAGGGTATATTCCCAGGAGTGCTATTGCTGGATCAAATGGGAGCTCAATATCTAGCTTTCGGAGGAATGCCCATATTGTTTTCCAAAAGGGCTGGACCAGTCGGCACTCCCACCAGCAGTGGATGAGAGTCCCTTTTCCCCACATCCACGCCAGCACCGGTTGTTCTTGCTGTTTTGGATGTGTGCCAGTCTCTGTGGGGGTGAGATGGTACCTCATTGTTGTTTTGATTTGCATCTCCCTGATGATTAAAGATGAAGAGCACTTTTTCATATGCCTTTTGGCCATTCGAATTTCTTCTTTTTGGAAGCTTCTGTTCATTTCTTCTCCCCCATTTTTTTGATGGGGTTGGCTGTTTTCTTCTTGTGGAGTGCTACCAGTGCCTGATATATCCTGGATATTAACCCCTTGTCAGATGGGTATTGGGTGAATATCCTTTCCCACTCTGTGGATTGTCTTTGTATCTTTTGAGGTGCAGAAGCTTTTCAATTTTATATAATCCCATTTGTTTATCATTGCTTCCATTTGCTTGGTCAGTGGTGTGTCGTCTTTAAAGATACTTTTCGTTTCGATGTCATAGAGCGTTTCTCCTATGTTTTCTTCGATGTACCTTATAGATTCATGTCTGATATCGAGATCTAGAATCCATTTTGATCTGACTTTTGTGCATGGCGTTAGAAGGAGGTCTAAGTTCATTTTTTACATGTAGCTGCCCAGTTTTCCCAGCACCATTTGTTGAAGAGGCTTTCTTTGCTCCACTTAATATTTTTTGCTCCTTTATTGAAGATTAAGTAGTTGTATATTTGTGAGTGCGTTTCAGGATACTCAGTTCTATTCCATGGTCTACGGGTCTGTCTCTATACCAATACCACACTGTCTTAATTACAACTGCTCTGTAGTAGAGCTTGAGGTTGGGAAAGTGATACCTCCCATCTTCTTTTTCCCAAGGATTGCTTTAGCTATTCAGTGGGGTTTTATTATTCCATACAAATTTCAGGAGTGTTTGTTCAATTTCTTTGAAGAACATCATGGGTATTTTTATAGGGACCGCATTGAATCTGTATAAAGCTCTAGGGAGTATTACCATTTTGATAATGTTAATCCTTCCAATCCATGAGCAGGGAATGTGTCTCCATTTCCTCAGGTCTTCTTTTATTTCCTGAAGTAACGTTTTGTAGTTTTCTTTGTAGAGATCCTTTACATTCTTTGTCAAACTGATTCCTAGGTATTTGATTTTCTGCCGGTGCAATTGTGAATGGGATAGTTTCTTTAATGTCCCTTTCTTCTCTTTCGCTGTTTGCATATAGGAAGGCCATTGACTTTTGGGTATTGATTTTGTACCCTGTGTAGCCGCCCGCCGCCAGCCGCGCACCCCAGAGACTACCTGAGATGCAGGCAGGCCAGGGTGAGAGTTCAAAAGGGCGGTTTACTTCGGTTCTGCTCGGACTTCTGGGGTTGTAGTTCCACCTTCTGCCGAGACCTGGGGGCTCCACCACAGCCCCAGGCGCCCCGCCCAGCCATAGATACAGATTTTAAAGGTGGTAGCAAGACTGTGTACTTCCTCAGTGGATTACTGTGACTTGCATTCACACATACACACACACACACACACACACACACACACCACATGCAAACACAGACCAATGAGCAAAAGATACTTACTGAAATGAACTGAATTTAAAAGTGCCAATTGCGGTTATTTTAAGTGGTATCTTGGCAATTGCTAGAAGATTTGTTTTGTATTCCTCTATTATGAGGAAATATACATTTATTGTCCTGGAAGAGTTGCATTACACTAAATAAAAATAAAAATGCATAGAAATATATAAAAGTGATTGGGGCCCTTGTAAAGGGGCAAACAACATGTCGACAGGATTGCGGAAATGGAGAAAGGCAACACAAATTCAATATGATTGAAACATCAGCATGCATAAAGCACTGTTTATACTCAGTTAAAATTTATGGCCATCAAAGTAATCCCCAGAATTTGTAGCTTTTGCAATGAGTAAACTAGAAATAATACTACCCAAGATGTGTTTGTGGAAAAATAAACTCTTAAGTTAAAATTTAGACTCAGATCTTAATGTTTTCCAGAATCATAGATGAGAATCACACACAATTTAATGATGAATATTTTTGCTTCTAAAGTTTATACCTTCAGTTGAATTTGTAGCAAGAATTCACTTTTTCATCAGGGGAGGTCAGGAATTTGTTCCTGTCCAGGGACGTTTTCTAGTAGGACTATATCCTGTTTCCTTTGGATGACAAACAATATGTACTGCATCATTTCATGTTTCTCTGACATCTGTTCAGCTAACTCTGCATCTTGGGGAAGCAAAAAACTTTTTAGTTGCTACTGGAGATCTTAAATTCAGTATAACATAGCTCCTTATTTTTAACAACACAGCTCAAGAATTTTCACTAGCTCCTCTCCCTGCCCTTGAGCTCTGGGACGAGTGAGAAAATCTGTGTGGAATGGGTAAAGTGACTTTCTGAAACTTTGTTGCTCACTGTATCCACTGTATCACTGTCTTCCCGTTGTTCATCGATTTGCTTTCAGCGGGCCCCAGTAACATCTCCATATGTCCTGTCTCATGCTAGTAGAGCCCAAGGACATCTGCTTGCTCCAGGAACATAAAGAGCCACAATCCATTGCGGAATGAGGTCTATAATTGTTACTGGAATTTGGCATATCAAATACAACACAGGTAGCTTGCCAGGCTCTGCCGTGCAGGTAGCATACTCTTGCAGTCATCTCTAAGTCCAGCATTTATTGATGAACTGCGCTGGCGCAAGTGGCTGTGCAAGCTGGGCTGTGATAGGCTGGTCTGCTGGGTGGAGTTCTGATGAGAGGGAAGTCGGATGTGGAAAATGGAGGCTCTCATGGAGTGGGGGTCATCTGGCTTGTTGCAAGGCTCTGCTGAGCTGGCGGGCCAGGGTTAGAACCCGCCATCTCTCCTGGGCTCCTTGTGAGCGGCTGGGCACAGGGAGAGCAAGTAGCAGCTCTGCCCCATGTCTGTCTCTTGTTGCTCAAAAGGAAGGAAATTATATATTCCTAGGTTGACCAACTTTCTGGTGTTCTAGAAAATACACTGGGGTGGGAACCAGGATATCCACGTCTGAGTAGTACCATCAGTTCACAGAGTGACTCTGTCATATAAGTGGGCTTATATGACAGAAAACTGGGCTCCAGTTTTCTTCGTAGAGTTGACAGAATAAAGATTCTTCTACCTTAAACATTCTATTATTTATGATTTCATATTTTCTTTGACCTCTTTGTTTAAGTTCTTATGCACAAAATAATATGTTTGCCTTATACTGCAGTGCCCACCCAACTTGATAATATTTTCCCTTGCTTTCCCAGGATTCTGGCTAATTTGTTTTGTTCTGCATTCTTCTTTTCTTAAAACATTTAGTCTACAATTGCTCTTCTTTATAAAGTACTTTCTACCCTAGTTCAGTTGTTTCATTTCAAAATGAACTCTAATGACTATCAGATCAATGCTTTAGACAGTAAAGAAATTTTTCAGAACTAGAGTCTTTATGTCCAGACTCACTGGAAGTTCAGAAAAGTTGGATCTCTTGAAGCCTAAGTTACTCAGACCTTGAGGTCTCCAAAGGTTATCTGACCTTCAATACCAATACTCCAGCGTGTTTGGTATTTTTAGAAACTGGTGTAGAGTTACTATTGAGAAATTCTAATGTGATAAAATTACTTCCAGCAACTGAATAATCTTGAAGTTTGTTTTGTGTTGTGTGACATGGTGAACAAAGTATGGATAGGCTAAGTATGGTTTCAGACGCCAGACACATTTTTATTTTATTTTATTTCTTTCCTTTTTTATTCCTTTCTACTCTCCTTTCCTTTTCCTTTCCTTTTTCCTTCCCTTTCCTTCCCTTCCTTTCTCTTCCCTTTGAGGGGAGGGTACTCCCAAGAAACTCAGAGACCCCCTGGGGCCACTCGTGGTGATAACAGACCAGTCAATAATAGCTGGTGGCTCAAAGCTAGGGCCCAAGTATACGTTGCTGTTTGGTGCTGCTATGTCAGGGGTTACCAGATCACTCCAGAGGGGCTTCCAGGACTGCAGGTCACACTCTACTTTGGAGTTTCTAAGGATACATTGGCTGCAGCAGTCTTTTTCAAGTCTGGCCCAGATATGCTGATCCAGAGACTCACACACATGGGGCAGAGCTGCTACCAGCTCTCCCTGTGCCCAGCCACTCATGAGGCACCGGGAAGGATGGCGGGTTCTAGCCCTGGCCCGCCACTCTAGCAGTGCCTCGCAACAAGGCAGACGACCCCACTCCATGAGGGCCACCATTTTCCACATCCGGACTTCCCTCTCGTCAGAACTCCACCTAGCAGCGAGCCTATCACAGCCAGGCTTCGCTCGGCTGCAAGTGGCCGGCGCTGTTCATCAATAAATGCTGTATTTAGTGGTGACTACAAGAGCATGCCACCTGCACAGCAAGCCTGGCAAGCTACCCATGTCGTATTTGATATGCCAAATACCAGTAACAATTATAGACCTCATTCCCATGACCTGATGGAATGGTTTGAGGCTCTTTATGTTCCTGGAGCAAGCAGATGCCCTTGGGCTCTGCTAGCATGAGACAGGACATATGGAGATGTTACTGGTGCCCGCTCAAGCAAATCGATGATGAATGGGAAGACAGTGATACAGTGATACACTGGCTTGGGGACCCAAGTAACGACAGGGACCTAACTGGGGTTGACTGAATGTGCAGTGTCCTAACACTGCACTTGTTTCATGGTCCTAAGTTATTTTCCATAAGCTTCTGTTTGGAACAGTTCTCAAACATCAAAAGAACATAAACTCTACATTTGAATAGGTATTTTAATGGGTTCTTTGGTGACCTGGGGGTTGCAGATACAAGGTTTTAAGTCTATTATCCCAGAGGATTCTTTCTTATGGGAGAAGAGGTCATGATTATGACAGCAGTGAAAAGGAACAAATTTCTTGGAACTGTTGCTGTTTTAGGTCTAGGGAAAGACAAATATCTAAGACCATGAGGAACGAGAAGGCCATATTTAGATAGTCTTAGATATGTTTAGATATCAGAGCTATATGCTATAAGGTCTCACAGAAACTCTCAGAAAACTTTAACAAGGATAAATATTAGAATTTTTTTTCTTGGACTATTTTTTGAGGGTAATTCAAACTTTTTTGTTGGTCCATGGGACTATTTAAACTTAAACTAAAAATTAAAATTTGAGTTCCTCATTGAAAAATCAATTTCACTACAAATACTCAGTAGCTACATACAAATGGAAGCTACTAGATTAAGCGTGGGTAAAAATTAGAAATTTCCCAATATGCATTCCTCCAAAGACTAGAAATTGAACTCCCATTTGACCCAGCCATACCACTCCTGGGAATCTACTCTGGGAAACCAAAAATACACAGCGGAAACACCATCCCTACTTTTATGTTCATAGCAGCATTATTCACAATAGCCAGAATCTGGAAGCAACCAGAGTACCCGAAAATCGATGACTGGATAAAGAAGCTTTGGTACATCTACACAATGGAATACTATGCAGCTGTCAGGAAAAATGAAGTTATAAAATTTGCCTATAAATGGATGGACATGGAGAAGATTATGTTGAGCGAAATTAGCCAGAAGGAGAGAGACAGATACAGAATGACTGCATTTATTTGCATAACATAAATATATATGTACATATCATGATACCAATATCCAAGGTCAAGTGAAACATATATCAGGAGGTCTTGTCAAAGGTGGAAATTATCCCAAACGTGTGGGAGTCAGAGGCTAGTTAAGACAGAAAAATGGAACAGTGTGCTAACAATTGTCGAGGGTACTAATGCCAACCTAGAACTGAGCATTAAATAGAGGCAAAAAGATACACATGACAACCCTTTAATGTATGTTCTGTAATCCATAGTCTGGAAGGGAAGGAAAAGAGAAAGAGAGAGAAAGGGAAAGAAATAAAGAACCTGCCATGGAGGAGGGCTGGGGGAAGGGGAGGGAACCGGGGGCGTTGGTGGTGGGAGATGGGCACTGGTGGAGGGGATGGGTGCTGGAACACTGTATGACCAAAACCCAAATATGAACTTTTTAATTGTATATCTTTGTAATTATAAAAATAAAAAATGTTGTAAAAATTTTTAAAAATTAGAAATTTCCACCATTGTGGAAGGTTTTATTAGACAGTGCTATGAATACTCAATTAGCTAATAAGAATTATTTGTAATCCTTATACTACAGTATCATTACCTCATTCTTGCTACTGAAAAAACTGAATATGAAGCGGGTTCAGTAATTTTTTTTTTATTATACATATAGATTAAGCACTAAAAGTAGAACACAATTTAGCTGATCTGATTTTCAGTTCCCATTATGAAGATATTTTTTACAAAAAGTCTTTCTAGAGACTATTCACCAATAAATAGAATTGTCATTGAACTATTGTTCATTTAAATTGACATGTAAAAGATTTAAGTTGTCGTAAAAGTGGCATTGGAGCTTCGTATTTGTAATTAATAAATATATATATCATCTTTGCATAAGTAATAGAAGCCATATTTGAAAACTGTTAAACTGTACCCAATAGTTTACAGTTCAAGTAGTGGATATAGACACTTTGAATATATCATTCCAATGTGTTCCCAAAGTCAATTGGGAATAATTGATAAAAGATGAGAAAAGAGCAGAAAATAGAAAATAATATTTTATATATGTAGGAAGTCTGTGAATACTCACAGAATGTAAATCAAGAAAGTATTTAAAAAACTGCACATAGAAGTACTGGGGTCGTAGCCTCCATGATCAGTAACGCTGGAAGAAGAAGGACCAGGCGCACAGCTGCTTCCGCTCCTGCCCACAGCGGAAGGCTAAGATAACAGCCAAGTTTAGGGCCAGGTCCTTCTCCAAGGACCTTGCCCATATATATAGTAATGATCAATGTCATTGCAGCAAACTGGAAGAGCTGGTGTAGGAATGCGAATGGGTGGGGGTCTGTGGCCTTTTGGTGGTGGTAAGGGCACATTGGTAGTGGAACTGGTGTTGAACAATAAATACTTGTGACAACTGTACTATGAGGAAATTTGTCAGTCATGGTTTCAATATTTCACTGTATCACTGTCTTCCCATTGTTCATCGATTTGCTCGAGTGGACACTAGTAGCATCTCCATTAGCCCTGTCACAAGCAAGTGTAACCCAAGGGCATCTGCTTGCTCCAGGGACAGGAAGAGCCCAAACCATTCTTCAGGTCATGGAACTGAGGTCCATAACTGTTACTAGTTTTTGGCATAACAAGTAAATTGAACATGGGTAGCTTGCCAGGCTTTGCCGTGTAGGTGATATAGTCTCAGTAGAAGGCTCTCATCTTGAGCATTTACTCAATATTAAATATTTAATATTTAAAAAATTAAAATAAATAAAAATTTTTTAAATGAAGTGTTGGGGAAATGGCTGAGCAGGTTAGACTGCATGTAGGTCTGGGCTCAGTTCCTGCCACCATATAATCCCTTGAACACCACTGAGTAGTGATTCCCTAAGCACTGGGTGGGGTATTTCCTAAGCACTGATGAGTGAGGACCCCCAACAGATAATTAAATTAATAAGTAGATAGCATTTATAAATATAGCACTTTTTCAATAAAATGATAAAAGTGGCGTTACATGACTACAGTAACAAATCACTATGTTTATCAAGATAAAAACAGGCTTTAAAAATAACACTTTACTACATATAGCTGGCACACAATTCTGAATCCAATGTAAAATTTTTTTCTCTCACAGATTCTGTCAAAATCATGAGAATAATAGTTTAGAAAATGCAATGTGGCATTTTTGCCAGTTGATGGAAAATAGTCTTGCTCACTCTTTTAAACACCCACATCCTCTTACATAATACATTTTCCTTTGATATGGTATTCAATTTATATAACTAATACTTATGATTATTTGCTTTCCACAAATTTGCTGTGAGAAGACAAACTTTATGTCATTCAATTGCAGAATCCTTCAGAGTGAGAGGTCACCTGCAAAGAAACATTGGATGCCCAGGAGATTGCCTTAGGGAAGGACTATGAGACCTTGGATCTTGGTTGTCTGCTGTGGAAGACAATCTGGACAGAGATGACACCAGCTGCACTCATGAGAAAGGACAACATGTTTATGATACAAGGAATAGGAATCAAGCCGGGGAGCAGTGGAGGGGAATGGAGAGACACATGAGTCATGCCAACATTTTTTCTCTAGGCAAGAGGTCATCTTCAAAATTAATGTCTGTCAAGGTTACAGTCATAGAAGGTGGATTACGTGCTACCACTGCTTACCATTATATTCATACCGCATGTTAGTGGGATATTATCACTCAGGTGCCAAGCTCTATGATTCATTAGAATTAAACTGCAGCATGTTTCAAGAAGTTAGATCTTCAATGTATCCAAGTTCTACGAGTTTGGAGTTACTTACCCTTAGTATGGGTAATAATGTTTTTCCATACAATTAAAAAAAGAACAGTGTATTTCTCGAGCTGAGGGGAATAAGCCTCTCAATAAAGCCTGAGGCTTTATTGTGGAGTCACATGTTTCATCTATTTGGGCTAAAGTGTCATGGATAGACAATGATTTCAGAGAATGTCATAGGGAAAAGTAAAGGAAGTGTTTTTCAGCTCCTAAACTTCTCTACAGAACACTCAAGGTCTGTACATTGTCTAATCATGGTGTTAACTGTGCTGGAACTTATTCATTAAATAAATGTTCAAGTATGACTCATAAAATGAACAATTGTAGCAATAATATTTTTAATTAGGCAAAGGAAGTTCTATGCCATGTGAATAGCATGTGAAAATATTTATAATTAAGCAGGAGCAAGAATAGTCATGAAAACAAATCCTGAACTTGAACATAAAGCATAGGTGAAGATGAACTTGATAATGCTCAATAAATCACTTAGCCCAGTAGTGGAACACATGTAAAGATTTAGTACTTTCCTTTTTTTTTTTTTATTCAGGCCACACCCAATGGTGCTTGGAGATTACTCCTGACTCAGTCCTGAGAATCAATATCAGTAGTTCTCAGGGTGAAATCTTGGTCTCTTATATGCACTTATTTAGCCTGTTGAACTATTTCTCCAGTCACACATTTAGTTTTGTGTGTACGATCTTCTTTACTTTTTTCCAACGCATATAGCAAATCTCAAAGTTTGAAAATAAAATTATTTTTTCGTTGCTATGGAGGGAGCCAACGACTGGGAATATTTGGGACTTACTTCTGGCTTTGGGCTCAGGAGACTCATGGTGTGCTCAGGAACTATATTCATTGCCAGGGGATAAAACTTGGGTCAGCCCCATGCCAGATAAACTCGTCTTTTCTTTTACTATCACTCTGGTTCATGAAAAATGAGTATTATTTATTTGTTTGTTTGTTTGCTTGTTTATTTATATTTTATTATACCATCATAAGATATACAATTACAAAGATGTTTATGTTTGGGTTTGGTCATACAGTGTTCCAGCACCCATCCCTCCACCAGTGCCCATTTCCCACTATCAATATCACCGATTCCCTCCCCACTCCCCAGCCTGCCTCTATGGCAGGTTCTTTATCTCTTTTCTCTCTTTTCTCTCTCTCTCTCTCTTTCGCTTCCTTCTCTTACATATTATGGATTGTTACACATGCACTTAGAGGTTATCATGTGTATCACTTTCCCTGTATTTAATGCTCAGTTCTAGATTGGTATTAGCACTTTCGACTATTATTAGCACACTGTTCCTTCTCTGTTTTACCCAACTCCTGACTCCCACAGTTTGTGATAATTTCCACCTTTGACAAGACCTCCTGATCCATGTTTTGCCTGACCTTGGATATTGGTATCATAATATATATACATATATATTTATGTTATGCAAATAAATGCAGTCATCCTATATCTGTCTTTTTCCTTCTGGCTAATTTCATTCCATGATCCTCTCCATGGCCATCCATTTATAGGCAAATTTCATAGCTTCATGAAAATGAGTTTTTAATGAATTTATAATATGTTTTTCTCTATTAAAAAGCTTTTGGGAATTTAAACATGGTAATCTCACTGAAACCATGTACAAGATTAACTGACAGTATTAAATAGCATAAAATTTGATTTCCTCAACTGTTTCTAAAACCAGATTTTATTAAGCTCACTAAAATAATATTTTTTATGATTTAGTTAAAATCACTACTAATATGAGAGTTTAACTCTGGAACCAATTTATTTTTTTCAGTAATTAATGTATTTAAAAAATTATTGAGGCAACATGATTTACAAAGTCGTTCTTAATCGAATTGCTACAGGCATATAATGTTCCAAGACTAATCGCACCACCAATGTCGTTCCCTCTACCAATATCCTCCAGATTCCCTTCCAATGCAAGGGAGCAGGGCTATAACACAATTATTTTTTTTTTTTATTTTTTATTATACCACAGTGAAACATACAATTACAAAGGTGTTCATAATTGGTTCTTAGTAATACAGTATACCAGCACCCATCCCTCCACCAGTGCCCCATTTCCACCATCAATGTACCCCCCCCCTCCCACCCACCCCCATGCTGCCTCAATAGCAGGTACCCCAGTTTCCTCTCTTTCTCTCTCTGTCTCTCTCTGTCTCTGCATCTCTCTCCCTCTTATTTTACACATTGTGGCTAGCCCTGCAGGTATTTAGAGTTTATCACTTAAGTCTCTTTGTGTATATTCAATGGTGAGTTTTAATCTGCCATTACCATTTCCCACATTTAGTAAAACACTGGTATCTATTTATGTCCTATGAATGAATGCAGTCATTCTATATCTGTCCTTTTCCTTCTGACTAATTTCCACTCAGCATGATAGTCTCCATGTCCATCCATTTGCAGGTAAATTTCATAATTTCATCTTTTCTGACAGCCGCATAGTATTCCCATAGTGTAGATGAACCACAGTTTCTTTAGCCAGTCCTCTGTTCTCGGGCATTTAGGTTGTTTCCAGATTCTAGCTATAGTGAATAGCGCAGAGATGAGTAAAGAAGTACAGATAGTGTTTCTGCTATGTGTTTTCGGTCTCTGGGTATATTCCCAGGAGTGCTATTGCTGGATCAAATGGGAGCTCAATATCTAGTTTTTTGGAGGAATGCCCATATTGTTTTCCAAAAGGGCTGGACCAGTCGGCACTCCCACCAACAGTGGATCAGAGTCCCTTTTTCCCCCCCACATCCACGCCAGCACTGGTTGTTCTTGCTGTTTTGGATGTGTGCCAGTCTCTGTGGTGTGAGATGGTACCTCATTGTTGTTTTTGATTTGCATCTCCCTGATGATTAAAGATGAAGAACGCTTTTTCATATGCCTTTTGGCCATCCGAATTTCTTCTTTTTGGAAGCTTCTGTTCATTTCTTCTCCCCATTTTTGATGGGGTTGGCTGTTTTTTCTTGTGGAGTGCTACCAGTGCCTGATATATACTGGATATTAACCCCTTGTCAGATGGGTATTGGGTGAATATCCTTTCCCACTCTGTGGATTGTCTTTGTATCTTGGTCACCGTTTCTTTTGAGGTGCAGAAGCTTTTTAGTTTTTATATAATCCCATTTGTTTATCTTTGCTTCCATTTGCTTGGTCAGTGGTGTGTCATCTTTAAAGATACTTTTCGTTTTCGATGTCGTAGAGCGTTTCTCCTATGTTTTCTTCGATGTACCTTATAGATTCATGTCTGATGTTGAGATCTAGAATCCATTTTGATCTGACTTTTGTGCATGGCGTTAGAAGGAGGTCTAAGTTCATTTTTTACATGTAGCTGCCCAGTTTTCCCAGCACCATTTGTTGAAGAGGCTTTCTTTGCTCCACTTAATATTTTTTGCTCCTTTCTCCGAGAAGATTAAGTGGTTGTATATTTGAGAATGTGTTTCAGGATACTCAGTTCTATTCCATATGTCTACAGGTCTGTCTCTATACCAATACCATACTGTCTTAATTACAACTGCTCTGTAGTAGAGCTTGAGGTTGGGGAAGTGATACCTCCCATCTTCTTTTTCTCAAGGGTTGCTTTTAGCTATTGGTGGATTTTATTATTCCATACAAATTTCAGGAGTAACACAATTATTTCATATCACTTTCTCCAATGCTTACAAGAATGGTGAATGGAATTATAAGAAAATAAATCAGCAAGAAGTCTATTTTGTGATGATTGACTCCTAAGTGGCTGAAATCACTATAAATGGACTTTGTTACTTAAAATGCGTAAGACCCCCTTAGCAATCTAGAGTAAATATAACCTCTCTTGGGGTATATTTGCAACATTCATGTAAGCATATGCCCCATTAGTGAGTGCTGTACTCAATGCCACATGATTGGAAGCTTTTCTGTCCTTTAGGGAAGCTTTATTGAATGCTTCTTGCAAAACTGATTTCAAGGCTATGATTCCCTAAGCTGTTGGCTGTGCATGAAGCTCAAATAGTTCCTTCAAAAATGAATGATAATCTAACTGGTTAGAACATTCTTGGTGAGTGTTCAGTTTGTTACGTCTTTTGTACAATATCCTTCCCTACTCTTCTGGCTCACAGAGTTTTATTTGATATATCCGCTGTCTTACGGGCTTTCCTTTACATGTAAGTTCCCTTTTTATCATGCTGCTTTTAGTATTTAATCTCTATCTTTGGATTTTTGTCATTTAAAGTACAATGTGTTCTGGAGTTTTTGGAAATGTTTGGGGTATGATTTCTTTATTTTTTCTTTATCACATTTGGCTTCCTGTTATTCAGGGACTGATGATTCTTTATTGTTCTTCTTGATTTCATTCCAGGTTCTCTGCTGTCCTGTTGATTCCTTTTTCAGATTCTATTTTCTACCTTCAGCTGTTTCCTACCAGTTTCTCTCTTTCATCTTGGGGGCGAACTTGATTTTTGCTCAGCTGTTGTTATTCTTCTATAAGAGTTTCTATTGAGTATTTTTTTAACATCATCTACCATGC